>CAUYON010198323.1:0-12599 GCA_963573935.1 Arctocebus calabarensis
TATATGTTTTATAGTATTTAATTAAGCTTCCAAAAGTTTGTTCTCCTTGGAGATGAGGGAATGAGCTTGCATAGTTAATGTTCCTCTTTAAGAACATATCTTATTTATAATTTTGGAGCTTATTAAAACGCTGCCTTTATACTTGGTTGTTGTATATAATTTAGGCTTATTTCTCTCATCCTGTTCTTTGTATTCGCTTTTTGCTACTAACGGAGAAATTGCACATATTGAAACTTTATAAATAGACAGGTACCGAATAAAAGAAACAAGATACTCATATGTATCCGTACTCTACATTTCCTAAAAAGAAATGAAAATTGAATATACCTTATTATGTTCACCCTTCTTTTATCTTTACACCTGCATTAAAAATACTTTATGTTTAAATTCATCATTGGTGTATCGTTATGAACTGATGGGCTTTCATGGACATGATTTATTTCAAGTAACTGTAAGATGGTAGCAATTCTTTGTGATGCCAAAACTGTTCCATAATTATGCTAAAGTTTCACCTATGATTTCTTCTCCACATTTGCCAAAGTCTAAAATACGAAATGAATAAGATTATTTTCAGTTTTATTCCTCTGAGTCTATATGCAAGAGTTGGTTGTGCTCCCATTACTCAGGCTATGAACTACTCACATTCCTCCAACCCCTGTTGTCTACAATTGTACTAGTTTATTTTTATTTTTATTTTTTTTGTACTAGTTTATTTTTGATGCCTAAACCCTGTGCTTGTTAATCCATTTTTTCATTTTCTGCTCTTACTGTTCCATTCTCTGTGTGTGGAGACTGATCTGTTTGGAATCTATTCAGGGTCTCATTGGCCACTGGGGGATGGTTTGACTCAGCCAATGAAAGACATCAGGAGATTGGAGATTGAAGAGAAAGACCTCAGAGTATTTATGTCCCTGCCTCCTTCCAGTTTCAGTGTCGGGCAGTAGCTGCATCCTTCTACACCAGAATTCCTGCAGAGAGTTTTCTTCTCCATGGCTTTAGCTCTTACTAGATGGTGGTAACATTATTTCTTCCCATTGTCTCTTCCTTACAGGGTCAGTGATGACTTACTGCTACTGCTAGTCTCCGAGTGCCTTCCCATCATCAGCTGTTCCTTTAATTATATCAATGGCCCTAAGTTTTCTTTTGTCAAATCCTTTTCAGTGGAATTCTGTTTCCTACTTAGACACTAAGGGACATAGTGTCTCTTAGACATAATCATTACAAAATCCTCTTGTTACTGTCGGCAAAGCTTGAGCTCTCCACTTAGGGCAGAAAGGGCTCTGGTGTAGTCTGATAAGGCTTTGATAAAATGTTGTGGTGTAAATTCATGCTCCTCCTGCTCTTGAAAATATAAGCATTACAAATGTAGTATGGGCTGTAATGCATCTAATAACCAGCTTCTGACCCTCACCTAACCATTGGCATTCTGAAATAGGAGATCAAAAACATGGCAGGATTCTCTCCATTTCAGACTCCTTTTGAACTCCAGGTTATTCTTTATTACTTTTCAGTTCTTGACAGTAATTATTCATCTTAACTCCTCAGGTAGGAAAACAGAAAGTCACTAAGATTTCACAGGTTGAAGATGAGGGATAGAGAATTTCTAAAGTGAGGATATCAGGATGATTGTATAATTGGATTTATTTGCAAAACAACACCAACTAAATCAGACTGCCCTCTCCTCTCTGTGTTTCTACCTCCCTATGCTGTCCTGTCGAGTTCAGATGTCTCTATAGAGGTTCAGGTGTCTTCTCTCTCTCTTTTTTTTTTATCTTGCTTTTGTCATTCCTTTTGGGACCTGGTGGCTGTGAACTATTGGCTCCTTCGGAAATAGAGAAAATTGTGTCCACTTCCATTCCAGAATTCCCATTGTTATTTCCTTATTATCCTTTACTCTGGTTCTTTCTGATCTGATATTATCTGTCCCAGGACACAGCCAGCACTAAGCCATTTTATTTATTTGTGCCTAGGAGTTATTTACCCAACTGGGGGATCATCTGTGGGTTCTCTTTCAAGGACGTGGCTGTTGAAAGTTAGCTAAGCCTTCTGAGAGGGCATACAATTGATTGCTCTGAATTTTGTACCGTGCCATGGTGGAAGATGAGAGGTGTGAGTCAAGTTCTCTTAGTGGATGGTCACAGTGTCTCTTCTCAAAGGTTCTGCTCCAGCCCTTTGTTTATATTCTCTAAACATTACTTCTTCCAGTGGTAGGATGGTTGTGACTGTAAGAATCCTGTTCAAACACCTTGTGACAGTCACCTCAGTAATGTCACTGTTGATCCACACCTTTTTGCATTGACGTTTTTGGCTAGTCTCTTCCCCTTGAGTGTAGACTAGATGGGAGATTCTTTTTAACCAACAGAATAGAGAAGTGATGCCATGAGAGTTCCATGCCTAAGTCCTAAGAAGCCTTTAAGAGTCCTGCTTTTGCTTTCTTGGGAGCCCTGAACTACCATTAGGAATTCAGATTACCTTGCTGGAGGGATCATGTGGGAAAGACACATGGAGAAGCCATATAGAGAATAAGATGCCTTGAGACTATACAGAAAGGGTGATAGAGAGAGGCCTTGTCATCCATCTCTATATGAGCCCAGTCCCTAGCTAATCCACCAACTGATGGCAATCACAGGAATGCCCACTAGTCAGATGAGCAAAATAACTGCTCAGTAGAGCCCAGACTGATACATGTAAACATGCAACTTGCTGCTAAATGCTCGCAGGTGACAAAAAATGGAAACGTGTGCACTATAACCTGCATCCGTGTGTTTGAGAGCTTCTGTGCCTTCAGACCGCCTCCTGGCTGAGTTCATTTCTCTCCTACTATTCAGAGGGGCCTCTTTAAGCATGCTCCAAAGTCTAGATGCAAGACAGTAGGCCCAGAAGGAGACAAATGTTCCCCTTTTACTTAAGGTTTCCCTATGAGTTCTAGTTTCCTATTTGAGTAGCTTGCCTCAATATTTGCCATGATAAAGACAATAAAGTAATCCTGATATTAATTTAGATCTAAGCATTGGGGTGAGGTTACATTTTGTTTCACCATTCCCAGAACGTATGCCTCTTCTCCAGAGCAGGCAGACATGTTTAGAGATGACAGGACATGAGATCTTTACAAGTCCAGGTCTTGTAAAGGTCTCAGGTGCAGGGCTCGGGTTTGCTGGCAGAGTCATGAGTGCCGTTTGCTGAGGATTCTGGTCTTGCCACTTCTAAGCATAAGCCAGGAGTGCACTGTTACTACTGTGTGGTCAGGGGGAGCCCTGGTTGGAATGGAGATGATATGCATTACTTCTGGAATGGAGCTTTGAAATGCAGCTGTGAGAACCCACAGCTCCTGCTCTCTGCCAGGGTTGGCACTGGTGGCCACTTCATTGCCAATGTGCTGTAGTAAGGAGATGTGGCCTAAAGCTTTCTCACTACCTTCCATAAACACGCAGCATGAGCAGGAGTAATGTTTGAAACCACTGACATTTTGAGTTACATTTTTTCAACTGAAGCACAACTAGCCCATTTGGACCGACCGATTTTGCTGGTATAAGAGAAAGCTACTGCCACAACCCCCCTCCTCTTTCTTTCTCTCATTTTTGTCTTAGTGGTTAAAACTTAGAAAACAGGGCAGTGCCTGTGGCTCAGCGAGTAGGGCACCGGCCCCAAATACTGAAGGTGGCAGGTTCAAACCCAGCCTCGGCCGAACTGCAAAAACAAAAAAAGTAGCCGGGCGTTGTGGCAGGCGCCTGTAGTCCCAACTATTCGGGAGGCTGAAGCAAGAGAATCACATAAGCCCAGGAGTTGGAGGTTGCTATGAGCTGTGTGACACCACAGCACTCTACCAAGGGCGATGAAGTGAGACTCTGTCTCTACAGAAAAACAAAAAAAAAAGTTGGAAAACATACAGCCTGTCTTTCTATTGTCTATTCTCCTAAATTAGTTAACAAATACAAAACAAAGGCCAAAAACTCTTAAGCTAACATTGGAGGCCTTCCCACATTTGACCCAGCCTTTCTTTTTCTTCACGTCTCTTACTGTTTATATTCAAACACTCTAAACCCCAGCCAAGTTGGATTATTCACTGTTTGCCATACGTGTCCTGTATTTCTTTTCTTCTGTACATAGCAGAGTGATTCAGAGCTTATGAGTCAGAAAAGTTGGGACCAAATTCTGGCTTCAATTCTCACTGTGTAACTAAAGGCAAGTCATTTAATCTTTTAGAAACAGTTTCTTCTTCCGTAAACAGGAGGTCTAATATCTTCCCTGCTGGATTAGGGTAAGGATTAGATGAGAAAAATGTTTGAATTACTCAATCAACATTTGTCTCATAGTAGGCCCTCAAAACCTGAAAGTTTAGGTGTGCCTTTATTTATCCTTTGGATGGAATCTCCTATCATGACCTTAACGTAGGCCTTCAAGGGCAGCATAAATGCTTTGTCACGCACCCTGTGCATTTTTGTTTCCACTCCACAATTCTTTCTTCATCTGTAGCAACTGCATATCATCTCTTACCTTCTAAAGTCCCCAAATCATTATTAGTTCCTCTTCTAGATCACAGATTATCAGCTGACATACATCTTAACGTTTTATACATATGTCATTTACTACTTACTAGACTTAAAAGTCTTTTGAAGGCTGTTTCTTCATTTTGTATGTCTCATAATACTGGGCCTAAAAACCACACTAAGAATTCAATAAAGAGGTTTTGAATGAATAATGAAGGAAAATTTACACATCTGTTCTGGGTCACAATGCAGCCATTTTTCCGTTCTCTAGGTCCTTAGTTTCTACTGAGATTTTTATTTATAGCAAGACAGGCAGGAGGAAAAAAGCAAACTTTGGAACACCTACTGAGTTAGATACATTACCGACACTGTCTGAGTTTTAGCCCTTTGAGGCAAGTATTTGTTAAGCCATACATCCAGGGCCACACAGGTGGTAATTGGCAGAACTGGTGTGTTGACATGGAGAAACCATGCTGTTTTCATTATATCCTATTCATTTTTGAATTCAGGCCTTGTAACACTTTTTAGATTGTTATCAAGCCCTTAGGCCAACTCATTTTCTGTGCTGACTCTATTAAACACGATACAGACAATTTTAAATACACAGTTCTCAAACAGACTGATTTTCTTTTTCTTTCGGACCCTAGCAGAGCTTTGGAGATTGAGACAGAGATGCTCAGACTGGGTGTTCTTGGTGGGTCAATTACTAATGAGGGTGCAGCAGTCCTGAAATTACCTTCAGATCAATTGGAAAATAAGTTGGATTTATACAAACTCCTCTCCATACCCCATGAAACAACCCTGCAGAATAAGCATAGTCTAAGCAAGATCTTTTCTTCTGGAGTTCATGGTCACAAACAGAAATTAAAGAACTCAGCTAAATTGGGTGAGACACGGGACAATGTCATTATATTTCCAAGAAAAAGACTTCTCCCCAGGCATCATTGCCAAAATCAATACATCTCTTGGTATACGGAAAGGCAGTTGGAAGTCAAGTTGCAAGTGAGGAGGGGGTTGGGAAGGCAATGTTAGCGTATTACCATGGCCAGAAAGTACTGTTCATTGATTTCAGTATCTGGCCACTTGTTGGGCTTGTCTCAGCCAAAGTAAGCTCTAGTCAGGATACTAATTGAAAATAATGCTTTATTTTCTTTGGACCAAATTTAACCTGAACCTCCCAGACAAGACCCTATGACTCTAAGGCCAGGATTTGGTTCCAAATCATCCCTCAAACCTTACAAGCTGTCTTTGCCACTGCAAAAGCCTCTCACCTCTGCTTTCTGTTGTGGGTGGGCTCTCTTTAATCTGAGTTTATCCTTAGCTCTTCTACAAACTTGTAAACTTACGCAACCTTTGGAATTTCTGAGCCATATATGAAAAATTTACTCCTACTTCTCAATACCTTATGGGTATTTTTTTGTAGTGTTTTTAAATAAATGGACCTCATGAATTAATTACTTACACAGTTATCTCCCTCACCCTAAAGGGCAGTTATGGTAGTTACGCAGTTTATGGTATAAACAAATAGATTTCTTTCTTTATACATACACATATCTATTTATGTATGTAACATATGTTTATATATTTATCATAAATAGGTGTGTACGTATGAACCTATATAGCTCATCACCTACCTACATTGACCAACTCCTTACGTTGACCTGATTTTCGTAGACTGGGCGTATACCTTATGTACTCAATGGAAATTCCTTATGTTGACTAGGTTGGTACAGTCCGTTGGGAGGTCAACTTACAGAGGTTCTACTGCATGTGTCTGTGATGCACATACACCAAGAAATATTTGTGGAATCACACTGAATTTAAGAAAATAACTCACTAATCTAGTCTAATTATAATAACTCATTCTTACATAGCATTTACTGCACCAGAAACTTTCCTAAGCACTTTTCGTACATTAACTCTTTTAGTCCTCACACCAAGTCTATAAGGCTAATATTTATTTTCATTCCATTTCTGAAGATGAAGAATCAGAGGCACAGAGAAGTTAAGAATATTATTTAAAGTCACACTGACCCAACCCAGGAAGTCTGTCCCCAGAGTCTCTGCTCTTACCTCTACGCTCTGCTGCTTTTCCATGAGACACTAATGGAAGTTGATTGTGTCCCTCACCCTTAAATCCATATGTTGAAATCCTAACCCCTAAGATGATGGCATTAGGAGGTGAGGGCCCTGGGAGGTAATTAGAACCTGAGGACAGAGCCCTCATAATTGATGTCCTTATAAAAGAAAACTCAGAAGGACTTTGCCCCTTCCACTATGGGGGGCACAGTGGGAAAGTGCTATGTGTAAATTAGAAGGTACATCTTCACTAGATGTCACATCCGTTGGTGCCTTGACTGTGGACTTCCCAGCCTCCAGAACTGTGGCAAGTGAATGTCTGTCGTTCATGCACTATGCAGTTGATGGTACCTTCTTACAGCAGAACAAACTGATTGGACCAGGGAAAAGTATGCGAACTGAGGCAAACCATTCTACAGAAAATGAAGACTCTACATAGAGTCTGTTCAATTTTCTCACCTGGAAGTCACCGGAGTTGCTTGGTGTTGGGTTGGATCCTGACCAAAGGATCCTAAGAGACAGCAGAGATGAAGCCGTAAAGAAACAGAATTTTGAGGGATCAAATGGCTTCTGAGAGATAGAAAGAGTAGCTGAAATGTTCAACTTCTCAGCTCTTGCCCTGTGAGATCTGTGTTAGTTTCAGTCTTGTTTTTTTCTAAGGGTCCCTGTTAGAACTTCCCCCCAAAAGCCCCATGTGCTTTAAAATAGCTGCCATGGATTTCCTTTCACTGACACAAAATGAACCTTGACTTGAGCAGACATGGATTCATCTTTTCTTCTGTGAGACTTATGGAACATTTTCTCTGTAGATCAAGAATGATAGGTTAGTTCTATGTTGTCATGGGCTCTAGGTGCCACCAGACCTCTACTTCTCTTGGAAAAATGTAGCTGCCCTCACAATCGTTATTACCTTTTCACCCATTAGGACTGCATACTGGTATTAGACAACAGTCCTGAAGAATGGAAATGTCATTGGGAAGGGTCAATTCTTGGAGGCTATGCTAAAATGGCTCTGGCTTTAGGGAGGAGCAGGACATGCCAGTTTTCTCCTTGGCTGCTGTTGGAATGCTGCACTGGAGGGGATGCATCCCCGTTCTGTTCAGGGCTAATGAATTGGGTGGGCCCCCCACATCAGCACAAACATCCAGGTAAACCAATACAAACAATTAAAATAAGTTTAATAAGGGTAAAATAGAAGTTCTAGAAAAATCTGATGGAAATGACCCTTAGTGGGTGGGTTTGGGAATTTCTCTATTCATTTTTGATGCACAGAAAGTTAGAAAGGTTGTAGGGGCTGTCTGCCAGGCTGCCCTCGATGTGGTCTTCTCTAAAGTTGAGAAATAAATAGTGGATTAGATGATCTATAAAGTCCCCGAGGCTTTATGGTTTGCTACAAGTGGAGTCAGAGCCATCAGAGCAAGGTGAGCAGTTAAAGCATTCACAAAGAGGTGTATTTACATGATACTTGAGCAAAGGGGGCCAGTGTATACGTGGTTTTCATGGGTTGAGTGGTAAAATATAGGTATAAAATTCAGCCCATGTTGTTAAAAACTATCCCTCTGTCATTCTTTGCATGGATTTTCTAGCAAAAGAACATTTCTGCTATAAATATAGCCAATGTAGAGATGGGCTACAAGACAGTAAGAAGGCAAAGAGTTTTTATTAAATAAAGCAATGAGCCTCAAGTTCTCAGCCTAGAAGCTTTTCATGTAGAAGGGGCTTGACTCAGAACAGTTCTTTTCTTTCTTCTTCTCCCTTTCTTCTGTCTTTAGTTTTCTAAGACTCTTTGTTTCTTGAGGTCCAGTTGACATTATGATGAATGTTTTAACTTCTATCCTTAGGATACTAGTTAAGTTCATTCCTATTTGAATTAGTGGAACTCATTCCTAGTTCTAAGAAAGGATTGTGGAAGAGAATAAAAGGAATCCTTTGGGAGAAACAATTCAATTAATTTCAGAAGCAGGATTTATTATGGATAAATGCTTACTTACTCACCACAGAAATAGAATGCGCATAAAGATATTTTGAGGACAAAATGAAACACTGAGTGGGTGAAAGGCAATGCATGCTGGTCCAAGTTGGGTTGAAGTAATGCTACTCCTCATTTAATTGAGGAGGAGCATTTTAATAGTAGAATCAAGTTCATTGTGTCATGTGTTAAGAATCCAGAAGAGACTACAATAATATATTTTAGGGCAAGATAATTAGAAAGTATTTTATGAAAATCATGTCTTAGTAATTATTCAGAGTATATATAAAGATAATTTTTGCTTCATAGTGAATAATCTGTGTTTTATTTAATTAATTAATTAATTAATTAATTTTTTATTAGATCATAGCTGTGTACATTAATGCAATCATGGAGTACAATGTGCTGGTTTTATAAGCAATTTAAAATATTTTCATCAAACAGGTTAAACTTTGCCTTCATGGCATTTTCTTGGTTATTGTCTTAAGACATTTGTATTCTACATTAATCTATTTGGGGGAGGGAAATCTGGAAACCCATTGTGGAGCCAACAGGATAAAATTTAATGGGGATGTGGAGAAATGATACTGCCTGGTTCCTCTCCCTGGCAGCAGTTAGCCTGATATCCTGCAGCCATCCATTTTTTGAGACAAAATTAAATGGGGAGTTCTCAGGGCATTGAGAACTCAACTTGCCAAGACCTCATGGTCATGGAGTTGATTTTAATATTTTCTATTTGCTGAAGTCCTATTAGTAATGATGCATGGATGGGAACTCACAAAAACATACATCAGACAAAAGGCATAGAGGTTTTCTATGGCTATAGCTTAACCGTCTTCAGCATTCCAACCTCTGAAGCTTATTTAATGCTTAAAATAACCTTGTAAGGCAAGAATTCAGTTAATTGTTTTTAGATGAGAAAACAGGCTCAGAATTTAAGTGCCTTTTTCAAGCAATTTGATAAAGTAGGAATTTTAAATTCCACAACCAAAGGTAGTTTTCTTTCCCAGAAAATGTACCTCTATTGATCAGAACTTCTCCAAGGACTGTAAGACTCACACCTACCGTGAAAGTCGTTATGTTCAGAGAACTTAGTTTGCACTACACCCAGCTACTGCTTGCATTTTCTGTTAACAGGCTAATAAACAGTTTTATAATGGGCTATTTCAGTAGTTTTCTAACTTAGATTGCAAAAGAAAGATTGAACATATTTTTGAAATTCAAAATTGTTTTGAAATTCAATCCAAGAATTTTGAATTTCTCTGGAAAATGAGATTCTGAGTCAGTAGGTCTGAGAAGAGCCAAGAAATCTGCGTTTTAATGCATATGCTGGGATATTCTGTTTCTGGTGCTGGACCATAGTAGGAAAATAGAGTACACATGTTTTTTTTTTTTTTTTAGAGTTCACATTTTTTCTACTTAATGATGCACTATTGTTAATAAATGGAGACCTTGTTTGTGTTTTTCTGTCTGAATTCACAATGCTTTATCTTTCCATTTCACCAACACATTCTGTCTGGAATTATGACTCTACCCATGAATTTTACAGCTTTTTCATAACTAGATGTTATCAAAAGTTTTCTTATACTCATTTTGCTCTGGACAGTCCTATCAGATTTCACATGTTGTGGTCACATAGACCTATGGAAATCTTTGATCAATTATGATTCTTCTAGCTTGGGTAGCTTTGAATCTGGTGTAAAAAGAAGTGCCCAAAATTTAGTTATAAGTTATAGTTATCAATGACTGTTCTGACAATCATTCACTGTGTGATTGTGGTAACTCACTTGACCTTTCTGGGCCTTGGGGTTTGCCATCCGTGTCATGAGGGCATTGACATTTACCTCACAGGATGGTCATGGAAACTAAATTAGGCAAAGTCTGTTGATTTCATAAACTTATGGACATGCCTTTGATTTAACTGGTCTTGACTTCTGACCAGATTTCTACTATTGACTTTTTGCAGAAGGCCCCTGTGGTGGAAACAAAACTGGATTGTGGAGACTGGCATGCAACGTGCTGGTCAGCACACCCCCAGCCCCACCCCAGGTTTCTGTGTGCATGAGCCCTGGGAGTGGATGGTTTCAGGACAGGTTAGGGATGAGACACCAGAGAGATCAGCAAGGCATCTATGTCCTAAGCCTGTCATGTGGACTCTGCTGGATCTCTGAGTAGAGAAGCCATGGTGTTGTCTCCTAGAGTTACAGAGGGTGACACTGTTATTGAGGTGTTTGAAAAACCCTGACCTGTACATGTATACCATGGAATATTACGCAGTCTTAGAGAAAGATGGTGACTTTACCTCCTTCATATTTACATGGATGGAGCTGGACCACATTCTCCTTAGCAAAGTATCTCAAGAATGGAAGAAAAAGTATCCAATGTATACAACCCTAATATGAAGCAAGTTCATATCTTTCATGTGAAGGCAACAACCCAACTATTGCATAAGAAGATAGGGAAAGGGGAGAGGGAGGGAAAAGGAGGAAGAGGGTGGGGGGAGAGAGGATAAAGGATGGGATCACACTTGAGGTGCATCTTTGAAAGGTCAGGAGAAACCTACTAAATGCAGAATGTTTTCACATAGTGAATGAGAAAATCTCATGAACATTATATCGAACAGGCCGATGAAAATATATCACGTTGTTTGTGAGGCCCGCACACTGTACCCCATGATTGAACTAATGTACACAGCTATGATTCAATTAAAAAAAAAAGACTTTGGTTCTGAAAAATGTTGATTTTTGTTGATTTTTTGCTAGTGTTCTAATTGGTTTTTAGAGTGAGAATTTTCAAAGATTTTTACACCATTTTTACTGATGTTACTCAATGTTTTCTATGGAATTTAATAGGCATTAGAACTCTGCAACATAAAAATTTAATTTAAAAAAATTTTTAGATTATTCTTTAATGAAATCCTTGTGGGGAGTATATAGAAATGTGATTTGGACAACAGCACAATTAAGCTGATTCATGGTTAGAAAATACAAGGAACGAGTTGATTAGTACCATGGCTTAGAACTAGAGGCAGTCCCAGTTGCTTGGTTTTTGCCCTTACAATTTAGCAGCTTCTGAACAATTTGAGGAAATATGTAGTTTTTTTTTTTTAATCAAACGCTCAAAAGTAATTTTAGCTGAAAGAACTTATTTTTTTCAATATTTTGATAAACTGATAAACTGGGCCAAAATAAATGTAACAAGACCCAATATGAAGTCCTAAATTTGTCTTTTAAAAAGTAATCGTATTTACATCTTAGGGAAAGCAATGTAAATATCAATGTGTAATGGAGAATGAAGAACAGAGAAAATAAAGAAAGAAGACAAGAAAACTAGTATTTTTAATTGGCCATCAAGATTCTACGTCCTAATAATAATACAGCAAGCTATGGCAGACATGCCTACACCTACATACACAACTGTTCTCAAGAAACGGTAATTACTAATTAATTCAAAAGATATCTGCTGAACCCTTGATACATGTAGTCTATTCTGTCAGATACTAGACTCACAGAGCTTTGTGGGGAGAGTACTGTACTGGTCCTCAGTGAGATTGTCTTCTAAGGAGATGAATGAAAAAAATTACAATAAAGTATAGTAAGTGTATCAGAGATAATCACAAGCCAGTAAAGAAACACCCAAATGACATAATAAATTCTGTTTCAAAGCAACTACCTGGGGAAAAACACTTTGGCAGGTGAGGGTTTGAAGGGCATCCCAGGGACTGGAAATCACTTCACAGGAACTGAGCCTGTAGCATGGGTTAGAGTCTATAGTAAAAAATAATCCTAAAACATTCATTTGTTACCTTTGAATATAACAATCAAGGAAGACACCCTCCACTCTTACCAGAAAAAACTCCCTAATCTCCTCCAAGTAAACATTAATGGCAGGGTTATTAAGTTGGTAAAAGTACTTCTGCAGGTGACGTCTCCTAGTTTCACTTTGGTTAAAAGTGAAATCTCAGTTCGTGCTGTGACAAGTTCTCTGGCAATATACTTGGCTATTCTTCAGTGAATTAGAAATGAGCATAAAAATAGAGTAATGCCAGTGATACAACACTAACA
>CAUYON010198332.1:0-66722 GCA_963573935.1 Arctocebus calabarensis
AGAATTGAGACACAATACTAATACTGTAGGAATTGGTGAGGCCTTGACTTAAAACTTTCTTTGTACTGTGATTTCCTTTTGGGTGTATTTTGCTAAGTGAAACTTGTTAAATTTTTTTGTTAACTAAATTTTTTTCTTAAAGATTTTTCCACAATGAAGAAAAAAAAAAAGTTAAAAAGAAAAGAAAAGATTAATAAAATTGATAAGCCTTTGGCCAGACTAACCGGGAACAGAAAAGTAAGATTTCTAACAACTTCAATGAGCAACAAAAAATGGCAAATACCAACAGATACCATAGAAATACAGAGGACCCTCAATGATTACTACAAAAATCTTATGCCCATAAATTTGAAAATGTAGAAGAAATGGACCGACACCTGGAATCACATCACCTTCCCAAACAGAAATAATTATAAATTTTGAATAGACCTATATTAAGCACTAAAACTGAATCAACAATACAAAATATTTTTAAAAAGAAAAGTCCTGAACCAGATGTTTTTACACCAGATTCTACTAGACTATCACTGAGGAACTAGCATCTATTTTTCATAACCAATTCCAAAATATAGAAAAGGAAGGAATCCTCCCCCAACACATTCTATAATATTTGCTATGAAGCAAATATTACCCTGATTCCAAAACCAGGAAAGGAAACAACAAAAAAGGAAAACTATAGGCCAATATCATTCATGAATAGCAATGAAAAATATTTAATAAGATCCTAGCAATCAGAATACAGCAACATATTAAAAATTATACATCATGATCAAGTGGGTTTTATCCCAGGGATGCAAGTTTTATTCAACATACTTAATTCCACAAATGTAATTCACCACATAAATAGAATAAAAAATAAAGATTACATGATTCTTCCAATTGATCCAGAAAAGGCATTTGACAAAATCTGACATCCTTTTATGATGAAAATCTTAGGAAAACAGGAATAAGTAAGATAGCTCTTAAACTAATAGAGGCCAACTACAATAATCCCATAGACAAGATCATATTGAATGGAGAAAAACGGAAAGTTTTTCCACTCAGAACTGGAACTAGACAAGAATGCCCAGTATTGCACTGTTATTCAGCATCATGCTGGAAGTCCTAGCCATTGCAATCAGGCAAGAGAAGGAGATCTAAGGTTTTCAAATGGGGACAGAGGAGGTCAAACTCTCGCTCTTTGCTGATGACGTGATCTTGTACTTGGAAAAACCCAGGGACTCAACTACTGAGTTCATAGAAGTGATCAAGAAATATAATATCATCTGGGGATACAAAATCAATGTCCATAAATTGGTAGCCTTCAGTCAAGCTGAGAATAAAATCAGACACAATACCTTTTGCAGTAGCTCCAAAGAAAATGAAATACTTGAGAATATATCTAACAAAGGATGTGAAGGATATTTGTAAAGAGAACTATGTCACCCTGGGAAAAGAAATAGCAGAAGATGTTAACAAATGGAAGAACATATCATGCTTGTGGCTAGGAAGAATCAACATTGTTAAAATTTCCATACCACCCAAAGTGATCTACAGATTTAATGCAATCCCCATCAAAGCACCAACATCATACTTTGAAGAACTTGAAAAAATAGTACTTCCTTTCATATGAAAGCAGAAAAATCCCCAAATAACCAATACAATTTTAAGAAATAAAAACAAGTCTAGAGAAAGCATACTACCAGAGTTCAAGTTATGTTAAAAGTGTATAGTGATCAAAACAGCATGGTCCTGGCACAAAAATATAGACATAGATCTACGGAATAGAAGAGAGAATGGAGAGATGAACCCAACCACATATCGCCATCTGGCCTTTGAAAAACCATACAGAAGTATGCACTGGGTAAAAGGATCCTTATTTAATAAATAGTGGTGAGAGAACTGGTTGCTTAGCCACATGTATAAGACTGATATTGGATACATACCTCTCACCATTGACAAAAATTGACTCTTGGATAAAAGAGAGATAAAATATTTAAATTTAAGATTTGAAACAATACAAATTTTAGAAAAGAGCAGGGAAAACACTTGGCAAAATGGGCCTGGGAAAAGATTTTATAAAAACACCCCCCACACACACACTGAAATTGCAGCAACACCAAAAATAAATAAATGAGACATGATCAAACTATAAAGCTTTTGCACTGATAAGATAACCACAAGTAAAGCAAACAGGCAGCCTTTTAAATGGGAGATGGTTTTTGCATTTTATGAATCTAACAAAGGGCTGGTAAGTAGACTCTACAGAAAACTCGATAATCAAAAAGAAAAGAGCAAACAACCCATTTATAAGTGGTCAAGAGACTTGAACAGAAACTTCTCTGAAGATAACAGACAAATGGTCAACGAACACATGAAAAAATTGATCATTTATAATCATCACAGAAATGCAAATCAAAATGTGAGATATCACCTAACTCCAGTGAGATTAGCTCACACCACAAAGTCTTGAATCTGCAAATGCTGCATGCATGTAGAGAGAAGGGAAGACTTTGCACTTCCAGTGGGATTGCAAACTAGTGAAGCCTCTGTGGAAAGAAGCATGGAGAATTCTCAAAGAACTAAATGTTGACCTTCCATTTGATCCCACAATCCCATTACTGGGTATCTATCCAGAAGAACAAAAATCATTTTGCCACAAGGACATTTGCACCAGAATATTTATTGCAACTCAATTCACAATTGTCAAGACGTAGAAGCAACCCAAGTACCCATCAACCCATGAATAAATAAGCTATGGTATGTGTATACCATGGAATACTATTCAGCCATAAGAAATGATGGAGACTTTACATCTTTCATGTTTATCTGGATGGAGATGAAACATGTTCTTAGTGAAGTATCTCAAAAATGAGAGGGAAAAGTATCCAATGTATTCAACACTAATATTAAACTAATATATAAACAACTAAATACTCACATGAAAGAAAAAACACAAGTATAGTCTAGCAAGGAGGGGAGAGGAGGCAGAGAGGACGGGGATGGAGGGGGGGTAACTGGTGGGATCTCACCTAATGTGCACAATGTGAGGCCTGGGTGAAGAGTTCAACTACAATTTGAACTTTACCGTAGAATTGAAAACATGTAACCTAACCATTTGTACCCTAATATTAATCTGAAATGAAATAAAAACTAAACAAAATATCCCATACTGTAAAAAATATACAGAAATAGATACCTTGTAATATAGCTTCTAAGAGTATATACAATTCAAATTCTTCTTCTGGAAAATACATTACAATAAAAATAAAAATCACAAAATAATAATAGTTTTACATGGAAAAGGGTCCAGGGAATGTCATGGGAAGCAGGGTCATCTATTTCCCATGACATTCTTCCTCTACCTGATTGTATGTGCGGAACTTCTTGTATTCTATTCTCAGAGTCATTTGAACAATTTGAACAACATTCTCATAGCTGTGTTGAACTGTGGTCAGATCTCCTCACTAATTATGTCAGGTTTTCCTAGATTGGGATGTAGAAGTGAGCTTGCTAAAGTTTCTTTTGATAGACTCAGTGGAATATATAAACATCAAATGTAGGAATTCAGGTAATTTCTCCTATGGGGCTGAAGCCTGCATCCTGGCCAAGTCAAGATGTTGTTGTAACATGTACAAGGTGATTATGGTAACGGGCAAAAAGCAAAACTGGGAGAAAGGCAAAGAACTAGATTTAGAAAGAGCTGCTGGATTTAGTCCATAATGGGCTATGAAGACAATCCGGGACTTAGGCCTAGCACATCTATAATACTGGAAATGTGTTCAAGAGCCTGGGAGATATTTTGGAGAAAAGTGGACTTCTTTAATGCTTCAAAGGTGTAAAAGAGTGTCCTATAACTTGATTAGATAAGGATTTAGTAAAAGGTTGAAATTAGGAAACTCTTAATAGGTAGTTCTCCTCCACTGAGATCCAAAATGCTTACATAGGATTGGCAAGGAAGACCTCACACAGCTGGCACAACCAGCTCTGCCTGTTTCTTTCTTCTTCTTCTTCTTTTTTTTTTTTTTTGTTGTTGTTATAATCCAGGGGCCTCACAGAGCAATTCAGAACCTATGGCAACTTCTCTGAGAGATGCCATAATCAGAGGATGGGTGGGGAAGGAACTAGAGCCCTCTTCTGGGTTCAGGTTTTATTTCTAAAGACCAAAAACTTGCCATTCAAGCCACAAAGCCAAAGGTCCCTGGCATCCTTTGCCTTGCCTGGGCCAATGCATGCACATGGGCTGTGCCTGGGTGAAGGGGACGTGACAGCAGGCAGTGCCAGCACTGACAGGTGCTAGAGGCATTTGGGGTTTTGTTTGGAGCCAGGATCTCTGAGGAGAGGCATTGCCTTTCTCCTGAGGAACAGTTCTGGAAAGAACTGATATGCGGACAGCGTATCAGGATTCAAGTCAAGCCAAATGACCTAAGGCTTGGTGAAATACTTCAGCTCCAACTGAGAAAACTCTAAATTCCTGTAAATCAGGACTCAGGATGAATACTGGGTCATACATATTTTATACACAGGCTGGAAGTCAAGAGAGAAAGGCTGCAGCCTTGTGAGCATGCAAATAAGAATTGGCTTGTCCTGGGTCTACAGGATGCCAGAATGAGGGCAGTAGGTAAATCCACCCATCAAATACCAAGGGCAGGGCTGCTAATATACGGCCAGGCTTGATTAGGATTGAGGTGAAGCTATGGGAGGGCTGGGTATGCCGGCTGAAGAGCTTCAGCATGTGCATTTCATCAAGGCAAGGACAGGGCAGCTGCTGAGAAGCAATACTTATTTCAGGAAAGGATCTTTCCTGTGTACTCAGGATAAGAACATGAATGCTGCCCATGCACACTTTCTATGTGAGTTGCATCCTAGTAGCAACTACAGAATCTATAATGCATAGAATTGATTTCTGATTCTATAATCCTGTGTTCGCTTGAGAAGAAGTAGTGGAGCTTTAAAGACAGGTGTTAGCATCTGAGAAGTGGGAATCGTCTGAGACAATTGGGTTCATATTGAGACTCTCAGTAGGGATGAGGACGACTTACTAGTTTTCCTAGTAAGGCAGTGCAGTGTAGGGCATGACATGAAATCATTTAGCAAATCAGTGATTTTTTTTTCCCATTTAGTAAGCTATTTTAGTTTCCCCTTCAGTGATTGCTACATTTGTGACTTTATCTTAGACTTTGATAATAAAATAGCTAACAAGACAGGCAGACATGTAGATAAGCAGACTGTGGAGATAGCCAAAACCCACATTTAAGGCCAAAAAAATCATGATCCCAAGTGATAGTAAATTTTTAAAAGGAAGTACATACACACACATACACACACACTCACACATACACACACTGAGTAATGGACTAGTGCATCATTATTGGAGAAAACTTCTATAAATAGGGTGGTTAAGGGAGGCCTGCTGCAGAGGTGACCCAAAGCATCTGATGGCTCCCCTCTTTGGTTTTCACTGCTATGGCAGAATACTTGCCAGTAGAAAGAGCAAGGAAATAGAGGACAAGGTCAGGACCGTGCAGGGGGGCCGGAGGCAGGAGGGCCGTGCTCCACTCCTGCAAAGAGGCTGTAGGGCAATAAGATGAGACACCTGCCTGAGCCCTCAGATGGGCTCTACTATAATCAGGGACAGGGAGTTTCCCTTCCAGAGTTGGGGGGCCAAGAACCCTGTTTTTCAGTCAGTGTCAATGATGTAGGGAAGGAGGGTAGCAGGAGAGAGTCCAACCGTCAGTTATGGTGGCACCTAAATATCCAGGTCAGGGGAGTGTCTCCAGCACACCTGGGATGATACACCTGAAAAATCTGAGGATGATCAATGTGACCTTCCAAAAGTTGCTGACCCCAAATTAATACAAACACACTAATCCTAGAAGCTCATAGAAGTGTCTCCCAATTCATTTAAAGGCTCCTAGACAGGTATTTAAAATCATTCTTCGCCTAGTAAAATTCAACCATATCAACTTCCCCCCAAATAAAAAGGAAACAATGTGAAGTTTGCCTTTGATGACTATAGTTAACAGAATAAACACAGAAGACAAGTTAAATTATCCTCTCAAATTATAGTTTTATTTTATTTTACAAATGAAAAAAAGAAACCTCTTCAACAACTTTCCCCATAGCATGACAAACTTCCAAAGTCTAAGAGAAATGACAGATATTTTAAGACTGAAGTTTGATTAGTAATGTGTAAAGTAGAGGTGGTTCTCAGGAACAATGGAGAGAATTTGAAAGTACTCCCTCTGAACTCCAGAAATAGAAATGCAAATCTGAAAGTGTGTTTGACTGATTTAAAGAAGTTGAACAAACTTAAAGTACTCATATTGCAGATCAGGGAATTCTGAGGTGAAATAAAGAATAGAAATCACATATGAAATTGGAGAAGGTCAGAGAAGATAAGTGAGAACAGAGAAGTAAAAGATAAAAGAAAATGAAAGATAGGCAGAACAAAGACCATCTTTACTTTGCACTTGCCTCAGATAGTCCCTCTTGACCTAACTCCTAGGGTAGGGGCAGGAAGTTGACGTAAGAACTGGATAAATTTTACCTTTTTACCAACTCCATCCAGCAGACTGATGTGTCCAGAACTTTATCTAGTTTTATTGGGGTTTTTATTTTCTGGATATCCTGATCAGTTCTATGATTTTTCTCTTTCTGGAGTGTTCATAGTGGGAAATACAACTTGAGATTGCCAGACAAGTGGGTAACAATATTAAAATCTATGATAGTTCCCTCCCTCTATGATATTCTGTATTTTTAAGTAAACTTGGGAGTTGATTCAATTTCATACTTTTAATTCAAAAGTCACTAAAGAAGCAATATGAAGAAGCGATGGAACTTCAAGCCCAAATAGCCATAGAAAATGGACCACTAATATACCACTCTTCAAAGCCTCCTTCACCAAAACACCTTGACCCTCTGACCAGGGTGAAGTCTGTGTAGCATACTCATCCTCAACTATGGAGAAAGCCAAAATAAAGAGCCCAGGGTCTGCCATGCACTCATCTCACATGTCATCCTTCATGACACTGTATCGGCCATGCCCTGATGAGCATTGTGTTTCTTCCTGATAAAGTTGCATTGTGACGACATTTCCTGGGCTTACAGAGGCTCTCTCAGTCTCTATCTTGCCTCTTGTGAGTCCTACCCTTTACTGGAATGTATGAGATACTCTTCCCCAAAATATCTTTCTAGATTTTGTTAAGACATGGACCCTTCACCCAAACCTCCATTGTTGCCTGCTGCATGAGACTCGCAGTTACCACTGCAGGGAAATCCCAGCCAATAGTGCATCAACCCGACTTCACAATAAAAATACCTGGGGAGCTTGTAGAACAGTATAGTATGTCAGTTCCCAGTCCAGGTAAGTTAATCAGAATTTCTAGAGCATCAACAGTTTCTTAATCTCCCTACGTGATCTTACTATATTGCCACAGCTAAGAATTATTGCCTTTATTAGCTGCTCTTCCCATCCAACAAGCCCCCCACTAAGGACAAAGTTCACTCAAGATAACCATTTCTTTAAAATCCAGACTCTAGTAACCATTCTCAGCGGTCAATAGTTTGGACAGTTCATCCATCCCTGGCCTTCCTATTCAAGCTTCCCGTAAAGATGAAAGGCAAATCAGGGTAGGCGTGGTATAAGGACAGCATGGAGGAAGATAAAATCTGTCTTTGTGTTTTTTGGATGGTCTCTGGAAGAAAAGAAATACAGAGAAGGAAAGCGTGAATAATACCTCTTCAGCTTTATAAAAGTGTTAAAATCTATATGCTAAATTTCTCTGTTGGATATAAACTAGGGCAAATAACACCCTCAGAAATGTGTTTTAATCTGGTTCTCAAAAATGTACAACCAGGATGGAAGTTACAGAATTTTCTAGTTTAGGATCAGAGACAACTCACCTGTTGATTTTTCTGTTCATGCTTCCTTTGTATCAGAAATGTGTTTTAATCTTGTTCTCAAAAATGGAAAGCCAGGATGGAAGTTACAGAGTTTTCTACTTTAGAATCAGAGACAACTCCCTTGTTAATTTTTCTGTTCAATCTTAGTTGCCCTGCTGCCTGATTTCTGATACCTGATACAAAAATGTTGGATATGGGCATTTAATGTTTTAATGAGGTAACATTTTAGAGTACCATGGAAGAGATACTTTAACAAAGCAAGCAAAATGGTGGGATTCTTCATATTATTCAGTTGTAATAAACTGAAGGAAAATATTTGAAGGTAAATCAACTTGCAGAAATAAGAGTTTAAGTATGATCATTAGTTTAGTAGAGAAAATAAACTTATTCTTTACAACTTCTTAAGTCAAACAAGAAACATACAAGAGCTTATGTAAAGCAGTACTTTTAGCAAAAAGGTCATCCCAAATAGCATGCTTTATTGTCTTCAGGAATAAAAAAGTAGGTATGAGGTATTTTCATTTGGACTATAATGATTCTGGTAAAATGGAAGAATGTTGGTGTTTTAGAAGGAGGAGTAGAAATTTGAAAGACAGTAAATATCATTCACTTGCCTTTTATTTGGGTAAATAGTAATGGAATTGATTAAAGGAACAACCAGTTGATGAAGCTCTAGGAAGTCACCTGAGTGAAACCAAAGACACTGGTTGTTTTAAAAGAGTATGACATACTGGCACACATCTGATGAGAAAAATCAGATCAAATATTATATTCTCTTGCAAATGGTATCTGATTAGCAGAACCGGAGGCAGAAACGCAACACTGACAACTAACACAGATACCCTACCACCATAATCTTGGAGGAATTCTCCTAATTATAACAATAACAGAACTAGACTGAGGTTAGCTTCTGTCTCCTCAAGAAATGTTTGTAGAAAAAAAAATTTTATAAGAGAATGAATAACGTGGTGAAAAAAATTAAGAAGGCACTTTAACCTTGCCACATTAGCAATATTAATCAAATGTCTTAAATTAATTTCTAGCCTTTGATCTAGTAATTCCCCTTTAGGAAGCTATTCAAAGGAAATAATCAAAAACACACAAATTAATGTCAAGCATGTTCATGAGATCATTACTCATATGATTAAAACATTGGAATATTGGATTAAATCGAAATATTCAATAATGTGAGAATAATTAGATTATTATATAAATATATGACCATGTTTCTGAACATTATCTGGCTATAAAAACCCTCACTTTCTGCTAAATGAAATAAAGTAAACGGTTATACATATTTTCTTGTAAATAAAGAAATAAGTGACTTTTCTATCTCTAAAAAAGACTAGAAAGGAATATGTCATCATATTAACAAGACATGTTATCTGTGTATTTGGATGATGGAGATTATTGTTGTTTATATTTTGCACAGTTAGTTTTGGGTTAATTTTTATTTGTAAAATACCTAGAAATACTTTAGGAAACTACTTTATATCTTGAGATTGTAGAAAATCAAGATATCATACTAAGAAGTCCTATAGTATGGCTCAACACAAAAGCGTTTGCCATGCAGTAAGCACTATATGTGTGGTTGTAGATGGTGTTGAAACACCTTCAGAGGGGGTCTAGGGCAGGAGTTGGAATAGTACAAGAGCCTATTTAATATATGCTAAATTGTAACACCTGATGGAATGCCAGAGCTGGATACAGGCTGCTGTAAGTAGAACGGTTTCAAGAATACTGAGTCTGATCAAGGTGCAAGTTGTCTATAAAGAACAAAGAAATCCAGATAGTGCAAGTATTAGAAGCAGAGATAAGCATTGAGTGTTCAATACAATAAAGGGAAGGTAAACCTGAGTGAAACAGAGGTTGCATATTGGGGAACAAGGAAAATAAGCTTAAGAAATTTGGGGGGAGTTGTACTTTTGAACAAGATTATGCATTAATAAAAGAACTGACAAGGCCATGTGCATTCAATGTGAAAATGAAATAAGTAAGACAAATAAGTCAGTCTTTACAATGACCCAAGGATTAGGGGGAATCAAAAAGCTTAACTGGTAAGAATGGGATCTATTCAACTGACAACATAAAAACTATAAATAGTCACCAGCAAGCAGTTGATGAGCAAACACTATCTGCAAAATACCCTGGGTAGGATAAAGAAAAAGAATATGCCATTTTAATTTGATCAAGTCCCATTTATATTTTATTGTTGCTGTGATTGATTTTAGTGTCTTTCTCATAAACTCCTTGCCTAGACTAATGTCTATAGACATTTCTCAACTTCACTCTGTAGAATTCTTATAGTTTCTTGTTGTGAGTTTAGGTCTGTAATCCATTGTGAATTAATTTTTGTGTGTGCTGAGGGGTCTAGATCCTGTTTTCAGTCTGCTACATGCGGTTACCCCATTTTCCCAGCACCACTTATTAAATAGGGACTCTTTCTCCAGTGTATGTTTTTTGTTTGCTTTGTCAAATACTAGATGGCAATATAGGAAACAATCTTTAAAGTGAAGAGACAAGCTAGTGAATGGGAGAAAATATTTGCATACTATACATCCAGTCAAGGGCTAATAACAAGAATCTACAAAGAACTCGTGCAAATCAGCAAGAGAAAAAACTAACAGCCTCATTAAAAAGTGAGCAAAAGATGTGAACAGAGAGTTTTCAAAAGAAGTTAGACTAACAACCAATAAACATATGAAAAAATGCTCAGTATCTCTAATCATCAGGCAAAAGCAAATCAAAACTACATGAGATACCACTTAACTTCAATGAGAACAACTTTTATCAAAAAGTCCCCAAACAACAAATGCTGGCTTAATTGTGAAAAACAGGAATACTCATACAGTGTGCGTGGGACTGCAAGCTAGTACAGCCTCTGTAGAAAGTAGTATGAAGATTCCTCAATGAACTAAAAGTAGACCTAACATTCAATCCAGCAATCCCACTAAGTGTTCATCAAAACATGAGTGGATTAACAAAATATGGTATATGTATGCCATGGAGTACTACTCAGCTATAAAAAATGGTGAAACTTTTGTAACAATCTAAATGGAACAGGTGACCATTCTTTTAGGTGAAGTATCACAGGATTAGAAAAATAAACACCACAAGTACTCACTCTTAAACTGAAACTAATTGATTAACACTAATGTATACGTATGGAAATAACATTCATCAAATTCCAACAGGAGAATAGGGGGAGGGGTGGGTAGGCAAATTCACACCTAATGGGTACAATGTTCACTGTCTGGGTGATGGGCACACTTATATCTTTGACTTAAGGGCAAAAAATTTATATGTTTTTACCCCGATAATTTGAAATCAGAAAAAGAAAAAGAGCATGCCTTTTAGGTTGTGAGAGGAAAAGAGATGAAGAAAGACATAAATGAGCAAGGCAAACACATGAGGAAGTGTACTCTCAGCTAAGGAGCGTAAAAATTCAAAATAGCAGTGTGATTTAGTTCATTCATCTGAGTGTCTATCAGGAACCATATTGCTTCCTTAAATGTGGAAACTGTAACTGACAACGCAACCTTGTGTTGTACTGCATTTGAACGCAACCTTGTGTTGCCATCTGCTGCTAAGGGAGGGCCCTGAGGTTTTAGCCATGAGGAAAAACTTGACTTCTTAAGATATTTTGAAGATTTCTCTCACAATAAGAATAAACTACAAATTTTTCTCAAGAGCTGCAAAGATGGTATCATGACAAGTGAACATGGCAGAATTTAAAAAGAAAGAGTAAAAAGAAAATTTTAGGAAGAATTGTAAGGATATTTTACTGGTATTATTGAGAAGGGAGAGTACAGATTTGTAATGATCTGAATGAATTAAATAAAAATATAATTTGTCTTGATCCATTAGACCCCAGAGAAAATAAGACTTGCTAATAAAATGTATAATTATTACTGAAAAGGCAAGAAACTCAATTCCCCAAAGTGGGAGAAAATTTAGTGTGATACTACAGGGATCAGAAGGCTTCTATGGATGGAGCCTCACACTTTAGTGACTGTTAGTCCAGCTCTTGCACTGGATAGGTTCAGGAGCCTTGGGAAATTGGAATCTGGATCAATGTTGCCATCTGTCCAGGCTTAGTTTTGGCAAGCTGTTAACTTTTGCCACAGGTCATACATTGATTCCTAGATTAAAGGATTAAACTCTGAATCTAAATACTATGATCATCCCCCAGCACCAAAAGATGGAGGAAACATACCTCCAATTTTAAATTTAATTCTGATGTCTATTCAGAACATTTAACTATGAGGCTAGTATGTTACATATAGTAAGCATTTCTAAAGAATCTGAAGTCAAGTCCTGTGAAGACATCTGCTCTATGAAGAATGTTAAAATTTGAGTAAAATTTTTCCTTTAAATCTTATTAGGACTAACAGAGACCAAGTTAACAAAGATTAGAAAGGTTTAGTTGGGTTATAGCTTTCATATGAAAGTGTGGGTGATTATATATTGGTTACATAGTACATGTCAAATCTACTAAGTGTAGAGTATAAATGTCTTAACACAATAATTAAGAAAGTACGGTGAAGGCAATGTTAACTAGTTTGTTGCGAGTATTTCAAATTGTATATAAAACCAGCACATTATACTCCATATATGCATTATTGTACACAGCTATGATTTTAATAAAAAAAAGATTAGAAAGATAATTTGGATCACAAATATAAGTGGAACTCTACCTAAAAATGCAAATATTGTAACATAATTCTTTGTACCCTCAAATTAACCTGAAACAATAATAAACATTTAAAAAGAAAGATGATTCTGAAGAGAAATAAACCAAAAAGAAATCTGAGTAAAAACTGTTTATATAGGTAACATAATAAAAATTATTAAATGCAATTAGTAAAGCAAAATGGGAGGATACAGTACATTGATTTCTAATATACTTCCCTAAATAAATAAATATAGAAATAAATAAGAAAAATGTAGCAATTATATAAATAGTTATTTTATTTCCCTTGGCATTTTTTTTTCTAAGAAAAGCTACATAATTTCTGGATTTCTTAAAAAATCATGTGAGTCTGTTATGATCATTTATAATAGTAATTGGTGAGGCTAATTATGGTCATTGATGTCAGGATTAACCATGTGAAATCTGCAAAGATGGGGAGTATTCCTAAAGAAATATTGTTGTTGAACTCCTGGGAACAACTTGCTAATGAATGTGTGAGTAAAACTACAAGTTTATTACCTGGTACATTTTTAGGGAAAGCAATTTTTCTAATAGCACTCATTCACACTGATCTGAAGAACATCAATCAAGAACTATAAAGCCTCTGTAAAATGATGCATATATAGACTTTGAATATACATGACCTTATTAGCTAAGGCAAAAAAGAGTGACAGGCACTAAGCAGAGTCCTTGTATAACTAGAAGGAGCCTTACAAAAGGCTCCTTTGCCAGGCCTCTCATTTTACAAATTCATGAGCTAATGCCAGATAGGTTGTCACTCTCTAAGCCATAGTATTAACTCTTATTTCCTGATAGTAGAGCCAGAGCTAGAATCCCAGTCTACAGAGAAATCTTGGATTCACAGTTCTTTTGACATGGGTCAGCATTCCTGAATAGCCCCTGGCCCTGAATCTAGGATAATGTAGGCTCTTATCATAGAAGCAACAAAAACAAGAGGCTATCAGCGGGAGACAAACAGGTGTGAGAAAATAATTTAAGTGTGATTGGAATATATGTATGTCATTTTTTCTGCCAAATTTAATAGTTTAATTTTGAAGACTGAAGGATGTGTTTATGACAAGTGGTTTATAACAAGATTCATTAAGATAATCAGAATATGGAGGTGACAAAGAAATATTATTTTATCATCACTAACATCCCTATCCCCATTTATTGAGGACTAATATACCTAGCACTGTGTTAGATATTATACAAACATTATAACCTTGACTCCTAAAACATGTGTTATGTTATATGTTGCAAACTGGACTCATAAAGCTCAAAAAACTTTAGTAGTATACAATCACTAAGCAATGGAGCTAAGATATATATTCAGGAATTTTGCTCTCCAAACCTGTGTTCTAGTGACTAGTGACATCAGTCCATAACTCACCACTATTTAAATGTAAATATTAACCATGACAATATCTGCCAATCTGAGATTTACACCTTTATGGAAAGATTTTAGCATTGGGTAGCAATCCAGGACACTTTGCACTTTCCCCACTCCCCCTTGCAAGTCTTCATGCAAAATGAGTAACATGTGTTGGGAAAAATGCAAAGTGGCAAGTGGTAGAAGAGTCCCTGCAGGGAGTTACAGGTGGGGTGGACAGTGAGGAAGGGTCTCAGGATGGAAAGTGGGCCCCTCAGTTGGCCTCCTGCAGGGTCTGTACCCCCTGGCTCTAGATCCAGAGAGTTTCTGAATAAATGATTATTGATTTTCTGAAGGTAGATATTCTGGATTTTTAGAAATAAAGTTTTGGAAAAATTATAAACACTGTTGTTCAAATGTTTTGCTTTATGTTAATAGTAAGTTGTCAAGATGATCTTGGTGGCATCTGTAGGTAAGTGGGTAGGGTGCTGGCCACATGCCTTGAGGCAGGCAGGTTCGAACCCGGCCCAGGCCTGCTAAACAGCAATGATAACTGTAACAAAAAAACTGGCTGGGCATTGTAGTGGGCACCTGTAGTCCCAGCTTCTTGGGAGGCTGAGGCAAGAGAATCACTTAAGCCCAAAATTGTCACCAGCTGTGATGTCACAGCACTCTACAGAGGTTGACAAAGTGAGACTCTCTCAAAAGAAAAAAAAATCCATATATTCTACATTCTGAAATTCCATCTACACCTATTTCCAACATTTTAATGAGCTCATGGGAACTGCTGGTCTTAGATGAACTCTCCACCCCAAGCATGTGGGCTTCCCTTCTCCATTGAGGCTTATCTCCTTAGATATTATTATTTTTCAACCAGGAGATATTTATCAGATATATACCATATGACAAGATACACAAACTGGTTAAAAGACATGGTCTATAAAATCTTGAATTTTCAATCTAGTGGAAAAGACAGACATTGAAATAATAAACATACAAATAAGCACATAACTACAAATGGTGCTTAGTGTTATAAAAGGAACAGTAACACAGTAAGTGTCGAGAAAGTACCAGAAGGAAAAGTTCCAGGAGAGGTAAGCAGAAGAGAAGAGTCCCTTGGCTGGACTTATGCTCGTTGTACTACCCTGAAGTTTAAAACCCTGTCTTCCCAGGAAGGAGGGTGGTGAGAATGCACATACCCTGCAGATACATTGAACTAAAACAAAAATAAGGTGGGTTCATTCTGAAAGAAAGAATGTATTTTGAGATCCAGACATAATTACACATACTATTATACATATTGTATGACTAAGTAAAACAGTGAAAAAAAGGAAAAATTAAAGCATATTTGCATAAGATAGTGAAAGAATATTCCAAGACATTGGTAAATGCCAATGCTGAAAAGCTGCATCGTCATGGTGCACCATGATGAGTGCTCTAGCGGTGGGCCTTTCACTATAGTCTCGTGCTATCATATTTAGCAGGGCTGGCATTTAAAGAGAAGGAGCTAGAGAATGCACTGATAATTTTCTAGTTCATGCTTTTTTCCAAATGGCATACCTGTTCTTTCAACTAAGGACGCAAAGTTCTTTCTTCTCTTCTGATGTCTGAGGAGGGTGGAGTTTGGTAGATAGGAATGAATCTCTCAGTGAAACAAAGCTACATGTAGCTGCTGTACATCTGAGACATCTACCAATGAAGCACTCATTTAATTTAGTATTTCTGTGGTCTAGAAGAGGTACCTCTAAGGTTCCAGACGCTTCTTAATCTTCCATCTCTTCATAGAAGAAAGCATTGACACAGGGCCAATACTTCCAAATGCTACAAAAGGAATAAAAAATATTAAGAAAGTTGTACTTAAAATGTGGAAAGGAACATGATCCCCAGAGTTACCTACCTGTAGCTCTATCATTCTTTGGTTGAATGTAGGTATTCAACAAATACTTATATCTATAAACTTTAGCCACTCTTAGTAAATGTGAAAGTTTAAAAACAAAACCAAAGCTGAGTTTAGCCTTTAAGAACTTCAAAAAGCAAAGAGGAAATCTGCTAAATTAATAGAAGCATTTTAATTTTAGAAAAGAAAAAAAATGACCCAATAAGAGTTAATCAGTCAAAAGAAATTTTATTTAAGACCAGTGCAATAGAGAGAGAGATTGAAATCAGTGCTATTACACAATAGTCAGAAGAGTTTTTAAGCTCTGGGTAAGATAGTAGAAAAGACCGGGAGGATGTTAGTAGCAAGATTGGCCAAGTTAGTGAGGTCATTTGTGTTTGCTGCTTGGTGCTCATGGAAGTTAGGCTCCTGCCACAGAGACAGTAAGATAGGGGCACTACCTTTCCTGATGATCACCTTTCAAAGGATGGCTCCTAGGTCCTTGAAAAGACATTCCCAGGTTGTAGACTGGCGAGAACCTGGGAGAAGTTTGATATCCCAAGGGGCAAAGCAAAAATGTACAATTTCAAGATTTATAAAGTAAGTGCTCTAAGAAAAGTTTAATCAGGAGCCTAGAGTTAGGAAAAAACCCTCTAAAATTTAGGCAAGCTGAAGAGGGTGTGGAAGTCATTTTGTACAATACAAAATGATAAAGGATGAAATATTTATCTCAAGGAACACACAGGGAGATTAAATTATAGTGGCAGGATAAGTTAAGGTGCCTGACAGGGTTAATTAAAAGTTAAAGTAAGAGGCAAGATAGTCTGACCACAAGACTAACAGACTCTATTATTTGAGATTTTAACCACGACTGTTGCTTGTTACACCAAAATATGACGTTGGATCAGTCACAATATATTTGAGCTACTATTTTTATCTTTGATGAAGAAATGACTATTTACTTTACTTAATTAATAGTGTTGTTGTGACTAGCAAATGAAATACAATTCATCTAGAACCACTCCCATTTAAATAGCACAGCAGCAAATAAATGCATTATAGAATTGTTAAATTATCGACCAAGCCCATGGAAATCTGAAAATGGAGAGTAAATAATTACTTTTAAAAAGTTCTAAACCCAGGTAGTGTAACAAAACATGCTGCTTTAAGTTTTCAAATTAATAGTAATTTTCTTTGTATACAAGTTATTTCTACCTTCTAAAAATTCTCCTATTTGAAATGTACACAATATCTTATTAAGACGTAATAATCAGCATATTTGAAAATAAACCTAAAAAGAAATATTTTTTATATTTGCATTTCACACTTTTCCATCAAGAGATTAATATAGCGTGCACATGTGGGGTTTATTTTAGAAAAACAAAAATGGTTTTATGTTAGAAAATCTAACATAATCAATAAGGGAGAGAGAAAAAAAATACTCTTTCAAAAGATTCAAAAAGGAAGTTGTACAATGGAAAGAGCAATTATTATTTTAAAGTTATGAAAAGAGAAATGGAAAGGCAGTTGCCTTTAAAATAAAGACTATCTATTGAAGTCAACAGACAACATCATACTTAACCTTGAAACACCAGGGTTACTTCCATTAAAATCAGAAACAAGACTTGCAGGCACTGACACTACTATTAGCATTGTTCTGGGAGCAGGAACTGATCGATTTGGAAAATCAGCAGTTATATGAGTTAGCACAGTTAAGAAAAAGAAGATAGACAATTCACAGCATTCTCAGACAAAAGAAGAAGTATGAATGAAGAGATGCTACTAAAGACAAATTAGAAATATTAAAATTTTATTAAAGAAAGTTATCACAGAAAACATAAAAACAAGATAGTTTTATATTGTAGCCAAAAATAGCTGCAAAACTATTTTCAAAATACCATATTCCCAATAGTCTAGCAATTGAATTATAAAAAAGAAACTCATAGGGCCTTTGTGAAATAATTACAAATAAATAATGAGGATGAAATTAAATGGCTAAACAAAGAGATATAATAGGCTCTTAAATGAGAAACTAAATATTATAAAAATAGGTATATTAATTATTTTCATATTAATGTATTGATATGATCATATTCAAAACAGAATGAGGAAATTATTGAACTTGACAAAGTAGTTATAAAGTGTTATAGGAGTTATAAAGCAAAGTAATACATGGAAACTGTATTATTAAAATTATAACCATACATAACTGAATGAAGAAAAATGTCAAAAGCTTATTTCCTTCCTTCTTTCTCCCCTTCCAACACAGCTCATTCTTCCAAAATGCCCAAATAGGATAGCTAGAAACACCTAAAGAATAGCTATCCCCTGTAGCTTACAGTGTGTGACACACAGACAGTACTTAAAATAATATATTCCTGGCACAATGAATGATACAGGATAGTTTAAAAGATTGCCTATGACCAATGTGGTAAAGAGAGGATGATTGAATTAATCAGGGAGTTCCTGCCTCATTGAGAACAATGTGCTGATTGAATCAAAAAATGATTCGCTGTATAGTACTGGAGCACTTGTTCAAGAACAAAAATAAAGTTAGAGTGTCTTCATATACTATATATCAAATTATTTCAGATGGATTATGTACAAAACATAAAGAATCAACTTTCAGTTAGAAATATAGATAAATATGGTTTCATATTAGAAACCAAATATAGATAAATATGGTTTTTTAAGCATAAAAACAGCAAGGGAAATGGCACAAGAAAAGTGATGGATTTGGCAGAAAGATTAAAACTCTGAAGGGCAGGGAGAATTAAAAAGAATAAACTAAGGAGTATATTTAGAACATATTTGGTATATTAAATGTAGCAGTATTACCCTTCTATGTAAAGATAGATAATACAAAGATAATTATGAAAATTATAACATTAGTACAAAATTTAGAAAAGATCCCAAAAAGTAAACTAAAGAATTATCCATGAAAGCAAACATTTAAAAATAAGTTTCTTGGTAGTTTATAAGGAAAGCAACATAAAATATAAACAGAATATTGTTTCATCTCCCATATTAGGGACAGATAAGTAACATAATATCTAGTCCTGCATGTAAGGTTACATCTCAGTGGGAACTGCTTTAGTATACAATTAGTTTTAGTATAAGAACCTATAATTTTTCTGAAAGATTATTTGACAAATTATATCAGGCATTTTAAACAAGCTTTGGACCAGAAATTCCATGTACAGGAATTTTTTTAAATATGTAGATTTATATCAAATATAACCTAAATATCTACAAATGTGAGAAAGTCTATTTAACTTACAGAACACCTATAGCATGAAATATAAAAGTTTATAAAGTCATGTTTTTAGAAAGTTATAATGAATGCAGAAATGTCTGAACATGGGAGGCTAAATAGAAAAATTGAGGACACCCACATATGGTAGGAATGTAATTTCATATGGTACAAATATTTATACCTAAACAAAGACATTCCTGAATCCACTGAAATATTAATTTTAATTATGAGTAGACTAAATTGTATTCTTTTTATTCTACAGAAAGTTCCAATCTTCAATTGCTTTTACATTACTTCTATAGCTAGAAAAAAGTGCCAACAAGACATGAATGAGCTAAGATTTGATTGTTTATTTACAAAGTGTGTGCTGTAATATTAATTACTCCAACAGCAGTCACAAGTATTCCTAAACCAGAGAGCACATATCACATAGATTACAATGACCATGTCTATGAACTCAAACATGAAACTAATGTTATCCTTATTGGTCTGTAAGTAGCAAAGATGGCTATAATCTTTTAAAATTGAGAAATCTAGAGAGTCAGAGATTACAAAAATTTATGTATATTATAATCCTAATATTTTAGACAATAAAGAGAGATACAGATTTTTACTAGAAAGCAAAACAATGAAAATTGTGCACTTTATATTAGATACCTATCTTTTTCTAATGTATTCATATTCATTTATTTAACAAACACTACTTTCGCATTAAGTAACACTTATATTCTGAAAAATATTCACTGTAAAGAGTCATAAATTAACATACTAAAAAGATAATGAAAATGACAGTTTTTCTGGGACTAGCTGAGTCTGAATCCCAAAACCTTATTTATTGAGAACACGAATATGACTTGTTTTTTCCCTGTAATCTCTGAAGTGAAACTCCCTATCCCCTTCACTTTCATACATATATTTCCCTCCATTTTTGTGTAAGTGCTTAGCCTCATCACCTATTTCCTTTGTTATTTAGTTCAACTTGATAATTCCCTTCTGGGTCCACTAGTCTATTCTAAGCATCGTGATCACTCATTAAATAAATGGAATGACTTCCATATTTCACTATATGCAAAATTATTGCTGAACTTGCATGTTCAGTATCAGAGTATTTTCCTCTATTCATAGATAATGCCTTTACAGGTATTGTCCATTCAATACCATGCATGCCTAAGACTCAGTGAATTTCTCTAAATATCTAGGTATGAAATTAAACTATTGAATATTTAATAATGTTTAAATATTAATGTTCTTAGAGGGCAGGAATATATAAAAATGGGATTCATATTTTATTCCTTTAGATAATGGTAGTGAAACAATAATCATCGCATCTCTTGAGCATATGGATAGGTAGTTTGCTATGGATAGCAAAGCTAAGGGAATGCCCATCATTAACACTGACTGAAGGTCTGGGTTGTCAGTTACAAAAGGTCATTAGCATTTGTATGTTAGTGTTTACTTGCTGGATTTCCTAAATTAAATAACTTGTCTTCAATTATTTAAGGAAACAATTAAACACTGTTATAGAATAAAGTTAGAATTAATTTTTTTTCTTATTAATAAAGGGTTGTAGAGTTTAACAAGGTCTTAATGAGCTGTCATGACATATATGGACTAAGGAAGACCAGAGACACAATGTTTTACTTAAGAGTGTTAAAAATGCATGCATTTTAATAGGGTGGAAATATCTTGCCTGCCTTGCTGAAATATGGGAAGAAAATAGGAGCAGCAGGATTTATGACTTTACACTTGTTGTAAAAATCAGTGGTTTCTGAATTGGGTCAGATGCAACATGAGATATGAAAGATACCCCGGTGAAGTATGGAAAGGATATATTAGGATTTATGTATGCCCTGGCAAATGAACATATGACTAGGATAAATTTTGCATAATAACCGTTTTAGGGAAATATTTGTAACGTATAAGCAAACAACCTTCTTCCTTAAACTGTAAAAAAATTGCTAGAGCTTATTACTGATTCTTGTATGTTTTGTTTTTTACTAGTCACATCTCAAGACAAGATCAATGAAGATGGAATAATGTCTGGCCGAAGATCAGCTATATTTTCTGAGAATAAAATTATTAAGAAACTATTTGAACTATGCATTTATACATGTTATTTTAAACTATAATCCTCATTCTAGATATATCATAAATAATAAACATATTGGCTGATAACAATAGGTATATACATATATGTATAACTTTTGAGGAAATGGCATGCACAGATTTTGATCTTGTAAAAGTGTACTTATATTTATTTTTAATTATTACCTATGTGGTACTTGATCAAAGAAGCTTGGAAACCATGTTAGAGACAGTGAATTAAATACTGTCCTGGACAAAGTACATCAGGATTGTATTAGGCAAAATTGGGGGGGGAGGCTAAGTGAATATTTATTAATATACATATCCAAAAAGTAGATCTAAGCATGAGGAGATAGACAGGGAATGCCTGACAGTGGTCTTCAATTACTGAGTAATCAACACTTTAGTATTGGTAAAAATTTTCATAATACCACTAGAGCCAGTTTGGAAAGCTTGGGAATGGTGCTATACATGGCGACCAGGCAAGGTTTTCACTTGGGAAATCTGCTGAGAACTCCTCTGGCAGCTAAGTCTGATGCCCAATTTCTAAAGGAAGTTTTAGTGTTATAGTGGATTGCCATAGATAATTATCAGGAGTATATGTGTAGATTGCCTTCTCAAGTGTAAACTGATAACATCCCCTGCCTTTCTGTACCGACTTAGCTAAGCTGGATGCTACAGAATATTACAGAAAGATAACTCCAGGAGACTGCACGCCAGGCTTTATTTTCAATCAGTCTTTAGCAAAAAGATGCATTTGTTCTGTCCTTTAAGTTGTACTCTTAGAACACTAATACCCTCCCTACAAGGGGGATAGGACCTCTGTGGTAGCAAATGGACTGTTTTATACTAAATCATTAGGCAATACTAGTAGCTGGGACTATCTCTGGAATTTGTTCCATAGCAATGATAAAGCCCATAGGCTTGATGGCTGCTGCCTAAAAACGTGATTTGGAGTTTCCGAGAATCTTCATAGCAGGGAAAAACTGATTCCATCTGGTGGGAGAAGTATATTTTCTTCAAAGGCAGGAGAGTGCTGCTCTAGGAATCATATCATTACTTAATGGGATTTAGCCTAGCACGCTATACTACCCTCAAAATAAGTTGTGGTAACTTTGGTGGCTGTGGGAGAAAATAGACATAGAGTTGTGGTTTTTTTACCATCTGAGTTGTGGTTTTTCTCATGTCAGATGACAAAAAGTGTTCAGACAAAAATGTGAAACTGGTTCCAGAAGCATTCGTCAGAAATAAGCAATCAAAGAAACCAAACATTACAACAGCTTTATACCAGAATGATGATGAAAATCCATGATGAAGTGAATGAAATGATGAAAACTGGATTCCCAGTCTTAATGATGAAATGGATGAAATGATGAAATGGATTCCATGATGAAATGGATGAAATGATGAAATGATGAAACCTGGATTCCCACCTGAAAAGTGACCAAAGCTAATTTTATTAAATTTTGCATCTAGGAACAGATCATTCACACGTGGGCAATAAATACCTGGTGATAGGTGGTTTAGTTCATGGCCAAGTACATCTCCCTAGATGTCAGAGAGTAGAAGGGGCCACCATAGCAAGAATGTCATGGAAATAAATCTTCCCCTTTTGTGGATTTTCTATTAGGAATTACTCAAACTAAGGGATTACTTTTCAAAAAGTTTTAATTTCATTAATTTTCATACATATGAACTTTGTAATCTGATAAGATTTGTTCTGTGTATTCATCCATCTAAACATTACCACAATCCAGATAGTGAACATATTTATCCCTCCTTTGAGGTGAATATAAGAACCAGGCAGAAGCTTATGGGGGAAGGCTTTTTAAAATGAAAAATATATATATACATTTATGCCAAGAAGAGATTCTAGAAGAATATTAACTTTAAGGAAAGGATAGTAAAAATATAAGAGATTAAGAAAAAATAAGTCAAAGGAAAGGGAGGGGTAATTATAGGACAGAATGGGAGCAAATTATGAGGACAGTTCCAAAAAGCAGATAGTACAACAGTGATAAAGTCAAATAAATGAAGAATGGGAAGTATCTACCAATTTGGCACATGGAGGTAATGGGGGGAAGAGATGTTAATTAAAGTGATGAGAATGGAAATTGTCGTGCGCATGATTTCATGGTGATGGAGGTGAGGATGTGGTGGTCTTGAATGTACATTAACCTCTTCATAGTCTTGGCTCTGAAGTGCCAGGGAATTATAGTGAGAAAGTAACACTGGGTCCCTGGAGAGCTGAGGGTTTGGTTGTTTGTTCTGTTTTTATTTCCAATGGTTAATAATTATTTGTAACTATAGACTTTCAGAAAGAGCAAATAAGAAGGTGACAATAAAGGTAAAATAGAGACAGGGAGGGCAGCACCTGTGGCTCAAAGGAGCACGGCGCCGGCCCCATATGCCAGAAGTGGTGGGTTCAAACCCAGCTCCAGCCAAAGACTAAAAAAAAAAAAAAAAAAAATAGAGACAGGAATAACAAAGAATGTGAATCAAATACAAAATGAAGGGAGATGATCCAAAGAAAAATGGATGGATCACCCTCCAGGTTAAAGTAAGAAGATTTTTCTAGTAAAAGATGCAGAAAGAGGTAAATATTTTGGCAATTTTATTTTCTGATTTATTTTTTTACCTTTCTTCTTCTGCTTTCTCAGTCATCAAATAGGTTCGTCTTTCTCTGTCCAACCTTGTTTTTCCTTCTGACGTCCTATCTTAGTAAATCATATCATCATCAGTTCAGAAGAAAACTCTAGAAATCATCCTCATTCTGTGTCTTCCCTTTACCTCACATGTGTGATCCAGTAATATATCCTGCCATGCTACCTTCAAAATAGGTCTTGAATTTAATCACTCTTTGCCCTTTCTATCCCACCATCAACCCAATTCAGGCCACCAAGGTCTATCTTCTCTATTCCTGCTAAAGTCCTTTAGTGGATAGAGTGACTATGTACTTCCTAATGTAAGTCAAACTTTTTGGAACTGATTTTTTCAAAAGGCTCATTATACTTTGTTGGAGTATTAGACAAAACTCAAGGGTCTCAAAAAATGGCCACCCTATTAACAGATGCTCCTCTTTCCACTCTGTCTGTGTACTGTCTGTTTGTATGACTGCCAGAGTCACACATCACCCAGCAGTGGTTCCCAGCTTTAGATTTCCTGGGGACTTCTGTCAGGCATGTGGTTAACAGCAAAGTCCAACCAATAGTCTACGAAATTTTGTATGGGCTAAGTCCTGCTCTCCATTTCCAACTCATCTTAGGTCCTATGCTCCCCTTCCACCTTCTTTTTTTTTATAACCTATCTATAAAATGAGTTTTTTGCTTCTTTTATGCACCTCAAACACAGCAAATCCTTTCCTCCCTCAGAGCTTTGGCATTTGCTCTTCTTTCTGCCTCGCACACACTTTTCTTGACTCATCGTATGACTTCCTCGGAAGTCACATCCAAGCTCAGGGGTCATCGCTTCAGAGTGTCCCTCTCTTACCACACAGGGAGCACATTTCTATTCTTTCAGCCACTATCTACCTCATCACTCCTTCATAGCACTTGCCACAACCTGTAATAATTACATTTACGTTTATTTGTTTACTTCTTTGTTATTTGTCCTCTTTGACTGTAATTTCATGGGGTCCAAGTTCACTTCTGCCTCATCCGTTATTATCCTGCAGAGCCCAATTTAGCATTTACAGATAATAAACATCCAATGAATTCTTTTTGAGTGAATAGACAGCACATGTGAGTAATTTTCTCAGTGGTGGGAAAATAAGTTAGATAATTCTTAACTGACGGCCTATGTCTTTCTCAGAGATAAAAGAAAAGTTCATCTAAAGATTATGTGGGATAGCAGAAGAATCAAAATGAGATAGATGCATATTATATATAGTCACCTAATGAATGACAATGGTAACACTACTATATACTGTATATTGTATGTTATACTGTATAGATAATCCTTTGGAAATGATTATCTCTTTATTAAAGTGTACTGCATCAAAGATAATCCATGTGAAAAAGGCAAAAGACAGAAAATACCAAGTATGGAGCAATCATAACATTTGCTCACTGTATTCTGTTATCTGAATGTGTTTCCCCAAATTCACACATTGGAATCCTCAATGCAACAGCCTTGGAAGGTGGTGTTTTGGGGAGGTCTATAGGGCATAAAGACTCTATGATCCTCATGAATGGATTATGCTATGAGAAAATGGACTTGACAGAGGGGGTTGGCTCTCTTTTTTGCTCTTCTGCCTTGTGAAGACACAGCCCAAAGTCCCTAACCAGATAGTGGTTCTTTGATCTTAGACTTCCCAGCCTCCAGAACTATGAAAAACTAATTTCTATTCTATACAAACCATCCAGTCTTAAATATTCTGTTCTAGAAGCACAAAGTGGACTAAGATACTATGTACTATGTAGTAAACATAAATTGGCACACTCTTAAAAGTGGATCATGACTAGTATAGTGAATATAGCAGGTCATGTGATCTAACAATTATACACCCAAGTAAAATTTTACTCTTAACTATGTAGTCATCAGAAGGATTCACTGAACTATATTCATCAGAAGATCTGTACTAGAATTTTTATGACAATATTGTTTTTAATACCCTCCAAATGTAAGCATACCAAAGGTCCCTTCATCAAAGATAAATATGCGATCATATATTTATAAAATGGAAACTATACAGCATTAAGAATGACAAAGCTACTCTCAACAGCATTGATGAAGCTCAGAATATAATGTTAAACTAAAAAAGCCAGAGGCTAAAAGAACGTACTGTATGATGAGAGAGAGAGAGAGATGCATAAAAAAGAACAGAACAGAAAATACAAAATATCCCAGTACTGGTTTAAGTCAGGTGAATGAGAAGGAGGAAGCATATCAGGGTCCCTGAGTTGCTGACTATGTCTGGCTCCCTGTTTAGGGTGCTGCCTTACACATGCATATGCCGTAAACTAATATGCACCTTAAATTATGTCAAGTTATAGTATAAAAATAATAATTAAAAAAATGTGGCTGTGGCAGGGTACAAGGATTGAGCACATCTATGGAGGCTGCTATTGAAGAAAGGTAATTGGAAAACTTGCCAAGCCGCATATGGTGCCAAGCTGAGGTTGAAGGCTTGGTATTTATTGTGGCTCAGTGATTGTCTCCAATCTCATTTCAGCAGCTGTGGTTAAGTGGTGAGGAAGTGAATTTTTACAAACCCAGATTGGAGATTTTGGGGGGCGGCAGAAGGTTAAAGGGGCAAGGAAGTGTATGTTGTCAACAGGAGATACACTCATATTAGTGGGTCTAGATGGGATCAGAAGGCAAATGGAGTTTATTCACAGGAAAAGTAGGAAAATATAGAATTAAATATTTTATGGACTTGAATTTTAGTAGGAGCAAAGAAAGTAGTAAGTAAGAAAAGTGAAGGACAGGTGGTAGTACAAATGGGAATTTATGGCTAAAAACTTCAGAAATGGAGTAGTTGTAGGTGATGACAAGGAGTTATGAGTTTGAGGGCCTGGGCAAGGGCAGATATGAAGGTTATCAGAGTTGAAAAGCTTGAGAAATTATAAAGCAAGCAATTGAACTGGTCTCCTCTATAGGCATTGAAGTAACCAAGCATACAGACAGATCTGAGAGGAGAAGGCCATCGGCATGGTGCTGAATTCTTTGATGAAGGTGAAGAAACGTCTTGGAAGCTCATGCAGGATCAGCACTAAAAAGCCAAATGGCTCAACAGGAAATGAGGCTGTGTGTATAAGGTGGGTGGAAGGCTAAGGGTTGTAAAGTGCTAGATCTGGGAATGGGGTACAGCCAGTGACAGCGAGAATAGGGACACCTTTCCTGATTCAGACAGTCCCTCTTCTTGTGACTGACTGTCTCCATTTCAGATAGCTAGAGAGTCAGTGGAGGAAAAAGAGAAAATTTCAGCAAAAATAAGAACTGGAGGAAATGCCTAATCCAGTGAGGAGTATGTCAAAGAGGGTTGTTTTGTTTTTGATTTGCTTTGCCATGTTTACTATGGAACAGAAATTTTAGAAGGAATCAATAAAGTTTTGGAAGAATTCAATGAAAGATATGTATGGAAAGTAAGGCACAAAGCTAAATGGAGATGAGAGTGAGGGGTGCACTCTGGGCTCCGATGAAGGTTACAGGATGTTACGCACGGGGGTGTTGCTGCGTCTCAAAGTTCCACGCATTTCTGTTTAGCTGCTTCAGCACATTTATACAGGGGCACGGCCCAAGTGGAGTCAGATAGATGCAGGGTTCCAGCAGGCTGTTACTGAGAACTCGTCATGATGCCTCTCGAGAAAGTCTAGGCTAACGGTAGAGGGAGAGAATAACTCAGTTCCTGGGGCATATGCCTCCTTTTAAATTTTAGCAGTTTCTGGTGTATGGGGAAACTTGGACTCCTTCAGAAGGCACCAGAGAGCAGAGAGCAGATCTAGACCAGTTCTTAGAGTAAGGATCCCTGGTATTGACCCCCAATTGGAGATGGAGCTAGTAACCTATCAAAGTAGCATCCCTTAAGCCTGGAACAAGACGTAAACAGGAAATCTCCCTGGAGGTGGACTGAAAGAAAGTCTTAGAGAAAGAAACTGTTTCTGAGAATAGGCTATGCTATATACTGAAGGAGAAAGTAGATGAGTCAGAAGCCAGGCCGGCCTTGTGACCACAGAAACTATTTCTTCCGAAGGGGCTGTCTGCTTGTTTCCAGGGCTGGTGGGATTTCCTGGCTACACTCACGTGCTTCTGCTTACTTTCTTCTCTGAAGGGCTTGACCAGCCTCTAGGGACCAGTCCCAGAGGCACAGTCATTGCCTTTCCTCTAGGGTAAAACTGCTCTGGGCTTGTGAGTTTGTGTTCCATCCTTCGGTGGGTGGAAGGGCCGAATTCCTAAGAAACTGGGATCATTGCTCTTCTGTTAGTTTACTAGACCAAAAGCCCCTACAGAAAGACATTTAGTCTGTTAGTTTACCAGACCAAAAGCCCCTACAGAAAGACATTCTGATGGCAGAAAGAAAAGAACAAACTAAAGATTCAAAGCAAAGTTTTAAGGAGCCTTGCAAAGACAGAAAACCAATAACCACATACTTGAGAGTAGACTCTTGAATGCTTATAAATGTTTATAAATGTTTTAGAAGACACCTTTTCTGGAAGGCAAAATGATAAAAAAGTGTGTGGATGGGTGTGACAGATAACAAAAACAGTTAAGAATGACTGACATAGTGCATAACAAAACCAATAAGCAATATCTTTGGAAAATGCACTTATTTTCTAAGCCAAAAACATACCAATTTCATTAGGTTGGGATTTAAAATATCTGATTATGTCCAAATGATAGAATCAAGGTACAAGATATTACAGATTGTTTTTAAAGCATAAAGAGAAAAGAGATGAGATGAAAATCTGTAGTCTTAATTAGTTTTCTCTTGAGAAAAGCTGTGGCCTAAAAGTCCACTGAAAAGACTTCCATGAGAAACAAATATATTCTGAATTATGCAGGAAAAAAAGTCTCTTCCTCCCTGGCTCCCCTTTCCACTCCAGCTTGTCCTCTTGTCTCTTTTCCTCCTTTGTAGGGCTGAATTTAAATCAGTAAATAAAAACATAAGGTTGTTAAGGCACTTCATCAGCCTGAAGCATTTAATGAGATGTTCCAAGGTGCTACATCATGCTGTGGGTGCTGGTTCAGCTCCTACTCTCAATTTCTAATGGCCTAATTTATATTGTGGCAATAGTTTTACTTTCAAGGTAGCTATCGTGACCTTTTCTAACCTCAATATTAATTATCCCGTGCCCCAAATTTTCAACTTAATGTTATATGTTTTCAGTTTTAAAAAATAATTATTGTACTTGAACTGTGCTATCTAGGAATATTTTATTTCTCATGCCATAAACATCATGTAATTATTTCTTTATTTTTGCTGCTTTTACCATCTACATGGTATCCATCTTTCTAATGGCTAAAAATTAAATGTGATATTGTGTTTTGTATGTGCAGAGAATTCAGCTATGATTAAGTGGCGAAAACTAGAAAGTGCTCCTGTGGAAAAACCACTAACAAAGCATTATTTGTCTTTTCAGTGTGGGAAATAAATGTTGCATTTTATTCCTTTCCATCATCGCCATTAGAACTGTGTCTTCTTGCACTAAGAATAACACAAGGTCATGTCTAAAGGGTTTGCATTTATATGCTTTGTTCACCTTTCCTCTTAGGGAGGGACGTTATGTGCCTCAATTGTGGCCTCAATGTCGCCAATGTGTCTTGAAGTTCCCCTTTAATTACTTAGGTGGCTAGATAAAAATAGAGTCAAAGCTTACAACTTTATGGTCTCCTCAAAGGCCTTCATCGTGGCGATTATCATCACCCATACCGTCTGACCTCTGTGCACTTTTTAAAACTAGCATTTTCTAAGTCAGAAGCAAAATAACCATAAAAATGTTAATTTCAAAATAAACACTTAGTGAATCTCTCTCCCATTACCATATCTTTAAAGACTATATTTAATAATTGTATTTTTTCACTCTTAGAGATGTCCTTTCTTGCTTTGACACGTAGATAATGAATGTTTTTCATATTAGGACACAGGCTCGGAATTCATAGTTTACCAAATAAAGAAGTTCTTTGAAAACCCTACTTAACTGAAAACCTAGGTCTAGGTATGTTTTCATCTTCATTAACCTGTATAATCTGTTTTTGAAAACACAATCCATCCCTTCATTTACATTTTGATTACAGGGGTACAGAATGTCAAGTTTTAATTGGCTCACGAGAGCTATGTGCAACAAAGCCTCACACTAAGTGGAACAGAGGCTTTGTAGAGACCAGCTGGCTCTCCGTTAAGATCAGGGCTATCATAAATGGGAAAGGTTTCCCCCACTTCCAGACTTCCAATATCTCAAAATCAATACAGACAGCCTTCCTAGATGCCCGCATCTTACAAAAGAATGTCACGGCTGATTTCTCCAGAATTTCCTTAATATGCTGTGGTTACCAGCTTGTGTTTTTCTGCACAGTTACAGTGTCTATGAGTCCATAAGCAGCTAATGTTGATGGGATAAATCCAGTGGCGTTGATATAAATCTATGCTGAATAGGGGTTGACTGAAAAGTGCCTAAAATCACCTAAATCCTTATGATTCCAAATCTTCTTAAGTATTTGTTATGTAAACAATATTGTTAAGCCAAAGATATTCTGAAGGTCTTTATATTTCAGATGTAAATGCACAACTTGCTTTCCTCCCTTGTTTTCAGTTCTCTTTCTCTTTCCCCTTTTTATTCATTATTCCTAATGGCCAGTAGCTTTTTCAAAACTTACTGGAGTGAATCCATCTTTTCACGGGGCTCTGACAGATTGGGAGGCTTAAAAAGTGTAAAGTCTTCACAATAAGACGTCTGAGGAAAACATATTGCAGATTTCCTTCTGAATGCTTTCTCCAGCATGAAGAGCCCAAGTAAAACATTTCAAGTGTGCCATACATATATTCACCTAAAGACAGCTGCCTGCCCTTTTGCTATGAGAGCATTTTACTGAAGGCTTCTTAAGTTGGAAGTCAGTATGACAATCTGACATAATGTACTCTTTTAGCATTGGACTCAAAATGGAACTTGTACAATGCCATCATTAAACATTTGAAGTATTTACTTGATGCTAAATTAGAAAAGATCATTTATTTTTAATCATCTTGAGAAATGTGGCCATTTATTTTTAATGTTCTACCTTATTTCAGAAGATTGGATTCATGTAAGTGCTTCTTCTCCTAATCCAATTCCTTTCCAACTTTTATATCTTTTATGTTAGAAGCAGTGAGTGATTTCAAAAGAAACTCCTTAAGCTGTAATAAGAGGCAATAAAATGAGAAGCAGTGTTTTTCCCAAAGAAGAAATCTTTGCCTCCCCTCCCCCCACTCCATGCCTGGACATTGATCCATTTTGATAGACTCTTATGATAAGCATTCAATTATTATACAGCATTGTGCTTCTTAATGGTAATTCTTATAATATTACATAAAAATGGTTTGATTTAGGGAATATAATAACCGATTTTAGAAATAGAGGTATTACTGGGATAATCTTTTCAAATCAATGGACAGCATTTCTTAACAATAAGTTCAGTGACAACTCATATCGCTCTAGAAATATGGTGCTGAGATATCAGTTTGCAAATACATTAAGAAAAAAATATTATAAGATAAATTCAGTATATATACTTTGTAAAAATTTGAGCTTAGCAAGACCACCAGGGGGAGCAAGTTACTGGACAAAGAAGTAATGTACAGTTTCATTCAGACTTTCAATGGAAAATCTGGCTTTAGAGAACAAAATGACACCACAATTGATAAGAATAAAAGCAAAACAACAGAACTCAAAATTACAAGAACTCCTAACTCTCTAAAATAGTATCTTATTAAAATCAAAATGCTTCACTTTAGTTTGTGGAGAGGCTGTGCCTCTACCAGAGTTAATTTTTCTTAGTCATTTTTTTCTCACTAAAGGATCCCATTTTCTACAGCCCTTATGATCTACATGCTAACAGCACTTTGGAAAATGCAAATGACTTTACAAATCTAAGGACATAACACATACCAAGTCCAAATAATTATGGAGAGTAGAAAACATCCTGCAGTACAGAAGGCTCGGGTGCTCTTCAGGTAAGCTATGCAATATGTTTTGAATATGGGGGTTAATACATGCCACGTAATAACATGCAAGAGCTATAAAAAAATAGATGATTCAGTCCTCAAATATTTTACACTTAAAGGAAAATAATTTACTAAAGGAAAAAAATAGAGTAACTTCTAAACAAAATGTGAATACTTTAAATCCTGTGACTTAAGATTATTAAAGAAGTATTCCATTAAAGAATAATGATTATCCATCAAAAAATTTAACAACTTCTTTTAAATTCATAAGTCATGTATACCTTGCAAAGAAAACATTCTGGGTGGAATAACTTGCGTTAGTGTCATTATTAATATTTCACATTGGTATCACAAGAATAAAACCTATATTTTACTTAACATGAACTATTTATTGATTGGATAACAAGTATATAATACTAACAACAACTAATATTAACCCATTCTCCTGTATCTCAAGAGAAAAGAAGCATTCAATACATCATTATTTCGATACAAAATCATATAACCTGAAGTGTTATGAGATAGCACTGTTTGCAGTGGGAAAGTGTCATACAATTCTAACTTTGGTTTAATACAGAGAGAAATTTTCTCTGAAAAATTTCTGATGTTCTGAACATTAGAAATATCCAAGTGAGGCATGGGAAGGAAGACAGGGAAGAAGGAAGAATAATCCAGTTAGAGAGAACTTAACCTTGGAAAGTATACAGATTAGAGGAATTGAGATATTTGAAGAATTGAGAGAGGCCTGATGGGTCTGGAGTTGAGGTAGTAAAGGATGAAAGTGGAAGAGGTGAAGGTGGAAGAATTGTGGCATTGGACGAGTCAAAAAAAAAAAATCTCTATAATGTCCACACTGAGGATTTTAGATATTCATCAGAATACTATGGGGCCTGGAAGGATTTGGGGCTGGAAAGTGACATGATCCGTATTGTGTTTTGAGGCGGTTACATTGGCATATGTGTGAGAAGAATTAGAGTAGAAATAACGGGGAGGTGGGAGACCAGTGAGAAGATCTTTGTGGTCATCCTGCTGAGACATAATGATGGATGGAATTATGGTGGTAACAGTAAAAATGAAGATGATAACACATATTTTATATATATTGGAGCAAGAGTCAAGAGGGCTTGGTGATAAATCAAGCATACAGAATGATGGAGAGGAAAATGCAAGGCTAGAACGTGCCTTTTGTTAATACAGCAAAAGCTAAGAAGAAATAAGTTTTGATGAAATAGATTAGCAATTCAAGTTTTCAAATGTATGAATGTTTAAAAGTTTGAAATGCTTGTGACACTGCCAGGTTGACATCCAAAATGCCAAGTTACTTTTATCTTCTGGCTTCTTCTCTTACACAGGTACATGTGCAGGAAGCCATGTGATTGAACTGGATAAATGGAAGCCACTGGCCATATTATCATTAAATGCAATATAGTTGATAAGAGACTCAAGGGTAGAACATAGAGTGCAAAGAGGGGTAATTCCCAAGGTTGACAAACTTGATGATTAAACATTTAGAATAGAAAAGAAGCTGGCTACAGAAGTTGAGAAGGAGGTAACATAAAAACAAGGAGAAATCTACAACTATGCCTAAAGGATAAGGAAAAGGAAAGATGATTTAGATACTACATTTTTGTTGTATGTTTTGGAATGTTTTGTTTTGCATGAAATAACAATACTCAAGGAAGGTGGCATTTATGATTGATCACTATGGCTATATTTAGAATTATTATTTCAAATCAAGGCTATCGCTGATGTGTTTTCTCAGGGAAATATGAATTGTATGAGTATGTTCCATTGTTTAATTAAAAAAAATATGAACTACAAAAACATTCAAGTCTATCATTTTTCTATTTAGAAAATAAAATAAATTAAATACATACATCTAGGTCAGTATTCTTTGGTTCCATACTTAAAGAACAATTAAGATTTGATGAACAATAATGGCTTTAAGTCCCATGCAAATTCTTTTATCATCAACGTTGGAAATTCAAACTATTAATCTTTTGTCTTTCACTGCTTGCATGTGGTTCGTATTCTCACTTAACCAGCTATAGACATTTCTCCCTACTGTTTATACCATGCCTGTATTCTCAGTTTGCTACTTTAGTTATTAGCAGATTCTAGACTTTTATTTATTTACTGTCATTGGACACTCAAATTTGGGTAATAACTCACAGTTATAGAAATAATTTGGAGAAGGTCTTATAGAATTGACATTTGAAGACATCTGAATGGCATTCCCTGTTATACACTAAAACACTGTCACTTCAGTTGAATGTGTCCCTCTTCAGTAGCTGTGTCACACTCTCTCACAGAAAGTTGCTATCACCGTTCATCTAACTTTACTTTTGTAATCCCTACATTTTAGGGCACTAATATATATCCTGAAGGTTTCTGTACATATTTTACCTGGTAGCTTAGGGGAAAGTGTGGTATCCATCTTTAGATATGAAGTTCATAAGGGAAAGTGAAGATAATTCTATCATCACATTTCAGAATAAGAACTATGTGATAGCCAGTATGTCATAAATCCCTTTCAATGTGGCATGTTTACTGTTAGTGTTCTTTTTTCTCAAAAGTGAATCAAGATGAACTGTGGCTGCAAGTAAAAGCAAAAGAAGTAGAAAACATTATAAATCTAATATTTTGTTTCTTTTTTAATTAAATCATAAACACAGAGATCATGTATACATTAATGCATTTATGGGTACAATGTGCTGATTTCATACAGAATTAGGAATGCTTATATCACACTGGTTAATAAATAGCTCATCTTGTTTACTTAGTTATTGTGTCAAGACATTTATACTCTGTACCAATAGATCCGACATATACCCTTGTATCATGCACCATTGGTGTATCCCCCCATATACCCTCCCTTGATTTGACCTCCCTCTCCTTTCCCATCCCCCCTCCTCTCTCCTTCATCTTGGGCCATAGTTGTGATCTGTTCTTCATATGAAAGTGTGACTGATTGATCAGTAGTGGATATGCCCAACATTTGATTCAGTTAATAAAATTGTTAGTAAATTTGCTGTTTCGTTTTTATCTCATTTTATTACATCAGACATACATACTGCTTTTGATTATATTTTTCCATTTTAATGTAATATCTTTCCATGATGCAGATAGGAGATATAAGTAAACATTTTTGACAAAAACATATTTTCTTGTTAGGTTAGAATAATTTTCCTTTGACAAAAACATATTTTCTTTCTTGTTAGGTTAGAATAATTTTTCTTTGCAAGTTCTTTTTCTTTTACATTTAAGATTATTTAAGATTTAAGACTATTTATCATCAGACAAAACTATATGAAAAACATTGTTATGCTGGTCTTAACCACAAAGTTTACAGATAGCTCAGAAGCTTTTGTCCTGACATACAGTAGGAGTACTAGAAACGAGTTCACAGCAAATGGGAAGATTGCAAAATATCCTGTGGCATTTAATCTGAGGCAAATGTCTATAAAGCCATTCAGGTTGGCATATGTGTCCTAACAAAGTGGATTGAAAGGTGTTTTCTTCACCTTAAAGATATTATTAATAATATAAAATCAACATCTACCATACATCTAGACTGGAATATTCCAAATGTAATGACTTGTTTTCTTGAGTATTTCCTGGTAAAACCTGGGTTGTTTCTGGTTTTATTGATATGGCAATCATAGCTAAGCTTTAGTGTCAAGGAGTCTTCTTATTGGCTAATATATCTGAAAGGGGTGGATGGGAGAGACTCCGGGACTCGAAGTCCAGACCTGGTTCACTGGATGAGAATTTCCTGTGAATTTATTTATAACATTGCTAATTATTTTATATTTCACAAGCAAGTCAGGGTACTCCAAAGAAACAGAATAGGGTGTATGCGTGTGCATATATATGTATATGTGTGTGTGTGTGTGCGCGCGCATGCGTGTATGGAGAGGGAGAGGAAAGGGGAGAGAGAAATTGAGAAAAAAGAGAGAAAGAGAGATTTCTTTAAAAGTTGGCTCTTGAAATTAGGGAGGTCAACAAGTCTAAAATCTACAGGGTAAACCAGCAGGCTTGTAACCCAAGGAAGAGTCCTAGTTTGAGTCCAAGTGAAATCTACTGGCAGAGTTCCCTCTCTCTCTGAGGAGACCAGTCATTTTCTTAAGACCTTCAACTGATTGGCTCTCCACATTATAGAGAGCAATCTTCTGTACTCAAAGTCTACTAATTTAAATTCTAATATCATCCAAAAATTAGTTTCATGGAAACATGTAGACTAATGTTTGACCAAATACCTGAGTATTGTGGCCTCATCAAGTTGAAACGTCAAATTAACCATCACAGATAGTTTTTAAAGCTTTTAAAACACAAGTAGAATCTTTAGCAGAAAGCATACATTTTTTACTAAATCAATAGCTCTTTAGGGCACTCTTTCCCCTATCATTGTCTTTGTGGTCAGAAAATTCAGATATATTCTGCAAAAGATTTTGGAATCCTCCCAAGGTAGATTTATTTAACTTTATGTGAACTTGGTTTGAAATCAATGCAACCAGGCAGTGAGTCAGTCCCTAACTTCTTTTTTTTTTTTTTTTGTGCTTTGAACATAAAGATTAGTATCAGTTGAAAAGGTTTTTCTGTAGGCTAAGCTAGCTTTCTACTCGTGCTGCTACTGACATTACAAGCAAGAAACTGAAAAACAACATTGAGATGAATTGTGAGAAATGCCTTGGGTTTAGATCCAATTTACTGATACCCTATAACTAATCTGCTATACAGTACATTTTCAAAGACTGTGAGCCCTCTGGCCTGGTTATCATTGATATTGAAATAGAAAATAACTTGAGTAGACAAATTCTATTATGCATAAAGAGAATAGAGAACTGAAGAAGACATTACATTTTTTTTTCAGTATTCATATATGAAAGCCTAGAAAGTGTGCTTTAATTCTTTTGTCACAGATTTTTGTAAACTATGGTTGTAAGCTTCACCTACTCCTTAAAGTTTAAAAATTTTTGGTGCCAAAAGTAGTACATAAATTATAATAAATTTAAGGAAAAAGTGGAAGATAAACATTAAAAGGTATTGCTTTTCCTCTTGATCTTTTTATACCCAGTATGCTTTTGCTGCAGGAATACTGAATCAGTTTAAATATTATATTTATAATTTTGCATGTTGCTTTTAAAAACTTATGTTCACGCAGGCAGATACTTTTTAAATTATACAAAAGGTATACTATAGACCTTTGTTAAATACGTGAATAAATTAATGAATAGGTTGTTGTAGACGATGCAAATTGGAATTCTCCGTAAACATTAGTTTTGTTTTGACTTGTTTAATCAAGCAAATAAACCACAATTATGTAACCATTTCCATTTTAACTGATATTTAAATTGTTTCTAATTTTTTTTTGCACTTTTTAGCCGGGGCTGGGTTTGAACCCGCCACCTCCGATATGTGGGGCCGGTGCTCTACTCCTTTGAGCCACAGGTGCTGCCCTGTTTCTAATATTTTATTTTATAAACAATAATATGATAAGCATCTTCAAATGAAAAATGTTTTCTGCTTTCAAGATCATTTTCTCAGGAATATGTGTAGATGTGACAATACTAGGTGAAACTTATAAACATTTTCCTGGGAAAATTAAAATACACCTGCTAAAGTAGAGAGAGAAATGCCAAATTCCTTGTATTATAAAGTTTTAGGCTTTCCGACTAAAAAATGTTTTATCATCTTATACACATATAGGTCATGGTCAGTATATGAAAAGACATGCTTCACAGGGGACAAAAAGTAATAGAGAAATTAAAATATATTTTATTCCTTCTTTCCTGATATTTCACAAAAACCTCTTACAGCTTCATGATCATTTTCTAGACTGTCTGGAGTTTAGAAGCCCAAATAGCTTACTTTTGATTTAACTATTGTTTTGGATTACTGAAACCACAGCTCTTCTTGATTCAAACAAACTCATCTCAATAGTTGGTAGAACTGAAAAGGAGGAGATGTAGAAGGGAATATAGTAAGTACCATTGAAAAAAGGGCTTGGAGTAAAATGATACAAACGTAATTTGGATTTACTCCACGAAGAGTTTGCAATAAAGATAACAGCATTTTGGGCGGTGCCTGTGGCTCAGTGAGTAGGGCGCCGGCCCCATATACCAAGGGTGGCGGGTTCAAACCCGGTCCTGGCCGAACTGCAACAAAAAAGTAGCCGCACGTTGTGGCGGGTGTCTGTAGTCCCAGTTACTCAGGAGGCTGAGACAAGAGAATTGCCTAAGCCCAGGAGCTGGAGGTTACTGTGAGCCATGAAGCCATGGCACTCTACCAAGGGCAACAAAGTGAGACTCTGTCTCTAAAAAAAAACCAAAAACAAAAACAAAAACAAAAAAACAACTACTATTAAAAAAATAGATAACAGCATTTTGACATCTCTATTGTTTTTCTTTATCTGTATTTACTGTAGGAAATTGCTCAGGGAGAAACTAAACGCTAATATAACTAATGATGCATTCTTCAGGACCCAAATAAATGTACATAATACTTAAAAAGAGCTGCTATAGGAGTTTGTGTTATCCAACAGGTAGAAAATATCTATCTGAAAGCATAAATAAATTGGGCCAACTACTAACAGTGGGAGAGAAACAATTTAAGGGCAAGCAATAAAAATAACCTTGCCAGGAAACATTGCTGGTAAGTAAAATACTTCCTGTCCATTGTTGGTAGTATCAGGAGTCAGGGATGACCCAGATCCAGCGTTAGTCCGTGCCAGGTAAACCACCTAAGGCACGTTTTTCATCAGTCCCAGAAATTTATTTGGCTTTTCTTCCCCCTCTTTTAAATATTTTTCTTCTCAATTTCCTGAGACTTGTATCTCCATGAGGCTGGCTCTCCATTTCCATGTTACCCTGGATAAACCTCTTATTTTCTGATTAAGCTCTCTTTAGAAAATAGAAATAACACAAATGTAACATTAAGTGCAGGGTAGTTGCAAAGGTTTCAGGTACTTAATGAAATATTCGGTTATTGTTATTGGACTAAAGTGCTTGCTAATATTAGGGAAGACTATGAATTTCCTGGTATCTCACTTTCGTTTTAACAAACAATGAATGTAAGATGAGAACAGATGTTCTGAGTTAAAAACAGGAAAAGTAAAGAAAGGCATGCAGCAATGGTCTTCAGGATTTGCTGAGTGTAGGAATCGGAAGCCTCCCAGGGAAGTTCCTGGAAACGTGGTCCATGGACCAGCAGCATCAATAGCATCTGAAAGCTCGTTAGAAAGCAGGTTTTAAGATCTCATCTCTGATATACTGAATCTCTATTTTAACAAGAGGACTAGGAAATTTCTATGCATGCTAAAAATCAAGACATGTGATAAGACTTCATTTATGTAAGATGTCCAGAAAAGGCAATCAGTAGAGACAGGTAGTGAATTAATGATTGCCTGGGACAGGGCTGAGAACGGGGAGTAACAGTAAAAAGATGAGGGATTTTACTAGGGTGATGGAAATGCTCTAAAACTGATTCATGGTGATCATAGCGTAGGATGGTAAAATTTCTAAAAATCATTGAATTTTCTACTTGAAACAGATGAATGATATGATGCGTAATATATGCCTCAAGACATTGGTGGAAAATAAAAGGAAGTTTGGCAAAATGCAGATTCCTGGGTCCTATCCTAGATTCCCATGTGGAAGTCCTCCTTTTTGTGAGGACTTCCAATAGAGAAACATTGGTATAAACAGTAACAACCTAAGCACGAAATCCCACCACAATCACCACTTTAAAATCCCTCATTTCTTCCTCCTCCTCCTCCACTTTCACCTGTCTTGAAGAATCCCAGTGTCCATACAGGTAGCTCTAAATTTTGTTTAATTTCTGTGTAATATCCCATAGTATGCTTATACCTTTTCTCTGTATCATTATTGGTGAAGATTTTATTTTCAGTATTACAAAGTTGCAGTAGTAATTTTTATACTTGCATCTATGCATATGTGTATTTCTTTAGGATTGAAGTGGAAATTGAATCTGACTGTGTGAACTTGTAAAATTGTAATGAATACTGTTGAGATGATCTCTAAAAAAGTTGAACCAATTTACCTTCTACCAATATAGTATAAGAATATAATTTCCTCAAGACGAATGGTTAACAAATGTTACCACTTTTTTTTTTATTTTACTCAAGTGTTGGACATAAAAATATAGTTCATTATATCAATTTGTATTTATTTACGGGAAAATTTTTTCAGTATTTTTCTGCATTCTGAGTCACCTATTGATTTTCCTTGCTTGTTGTCTTTTTGGGATATATATCTTTTTCTTACTTATTCATAAAAAATATTATTTGCTGTTGTTTACTGTTCCCATGCTTCCTTTAAAACTAATGCTGATATACACTATTTTATTTGTATTTCACTATGCTTATGCTGTCTTATTATTACAATTTTAAAATGTTTATGTAATTAAATTTGTCAGTCTATATATGAATGAGAGTTGAGGATATAACTTTTCCTAGGGGATATGTGTTAATCTCAATGACATTTATTGATTTTTCTTTTCTTACTAGAAAGGATGAATAATTTTCCAAAAACTATATTCCAATATATATCTGGCTTCGTTTCTCAGCTTTTTTGTTGCTAATTTGAGTCTGTTTCTTCTCCAGTAAAAATAATTTGTATTACTTCTATTTCATGATATATTTTTGTATCTTATGAGGCTAGTTCTCCTCCACTACTATGCTTCTACACGTTTTTCCTGGCTAGTAAACAAATTATCTTTCAAGAATAAACAAAAAAGTATAAACAAACAAACAAGTATCTCTCTATTCCATAGCTTCCTCCTTTTTATTTCTTCACTTTTTATAACAATTTGCTGTTAATGGGATAGACGGTGTCATTATACACATTTGCACTATCAATTTTCTGCAAAATAAATTATTCTATATGAAGAAAAGAATAAACATGCTTTTAGCAACTTCTAGAGACTAGAGATATTTTTCATACAGAAGAAACAAGGAGGAGCAATCAAAATTTAAGAGAATTGCCCCCAAACTCTTGGTATTGCAAATATTTTATTTTTTGGTTACCCCAAACAATTTTGATCCTTCAATTAAAAAAGGGGGGGTAAGAGATGTATACTATTGGGAAAAATAAGAAGGTTTTTGTTTGTTTACCCAAGTAAATTTCTCTCTGTTTTTATATGTAGTATATATACATACACATATATAGCATATAAATTACTTATATCTATCATGCATTTTATATATATGTGTGCATATATACATATATGTATGTATGCATGTATGTATACATGTCTTTCTGAAGAAAATTACAAACATTAGTTGGGGATGAAATTATTTGAAGGATCCCAGTCAAGCAGGGATTGATTATGAATCTTCCTTTTTTACTCTGTGCACTGTTTTTCAGTATGAGTCACATTACTACCTCCCTCTGTCCACTGCTTACGCATTGATGTTCCTTAACGGTTTAATCCAACTCCTTCCAGCTTTTTGTGGGTTTTATAATCGAGTGCCTCTAGTGGGCCAGGCCAATAACAGAAGGGTGTGGAGCAGGCTTTGTTTATTAAGATAGTCCTTGGTAAGGGCTGGACCAACCAGAAAGGGCAAGCCCCCTAAAAAGATGTTCAAACACAGACATTAATAAATATCCTAAATTTTCCTTTCAGAAAAGAGAAACCTTACTTCGTAGCCTTTGAATATTGACTATTCTGGTTATCTATTGCCATGTCCTAACTCATCGTTAATGTGCTAATCACTCCCAATTCCATATCATTAATGGTTGATAATGGATTAGCTTCAAGTTACCAGGTTCAGCTCTGTAAATACCGTCAGATGAAACACCTAAAGCCGAACAGATAAACCGAACTCATTTTCTTTCTGCCTAACCCACCCCTCTTCATTTATGTCTCATTTACTTCTAGCACTGAAACCAGAATCTTGGAAGATAACCAAAGCGAGTCTGCTCTTCTCTGTTCTTCACCTCCAAGTGAGTGAGCTGTAAGTCGAACACAAATCACTGGCTTGATTTTGCTGGTCATTCTGCTGTCCCTGTTCCCACTTCACGCTCTTACTGTGGCTTTCCATAATAGTTTCATTCTGTATGATTGCAACAGCTTTCTAATCATATACCCAACTTTTTCATGCCACACTTTAGCTTGCTTAAAAAGTATTTCCCATCATCCCAGTCTACCGTCTCTAGCCATGGTCACCAACTTGCCTATGTGGTACACACTCCAAAATACCTTGCTCGTGTTATTCCTTCTACTTCATGGAAATTTCCATCACCTCCTTAATTGCTTTCTACATGGCTAATCCTTACTAATACTACAGGGCTCAGCCCAGTGCAAGTATTTCAAGAAATTCTTAGTTTGTTGTACCTATATGTATGGTAACATGTATTATGTGTATTTTTATCTTCTTTGACTTATCTTTCTGCTTATTACCCTCTGTGCACTCAATCTTCCTGAGTTTTCACATATAAAATAATTATATGGTACATGGTAGAATATGAAAGAAATGGTTGTTTAAATATGTGGATGGGTAGGTGAATGAATAACTGGGTAAAACAGGCAGTAACCTAGAACCGAGAAATGAAAATGGGATTTAGGAAGAATGGAGATTAACACTGGGGGGACCAAGTTTTATTGACTTGTTCATGAAAGAAACATCAAACACATTTTTATGGATAAATACGAAATAATAAAATTATGCTCCAGAAAAACTCAAATAAAAATATGAATTTTAGTAAGTAAATAATTGAGCAGTGTAACTCGAAATAAAAGGCTTAGAAATAATATTTTTTTATTTTTGCCCAAACATGAAAGTAAAATTAATTAGAGTTTATTTATTTTGGAAAGATTTCTAATACTCCTGAACTTGTATTTTTCAATAGTTACATTCAGTATTTTCTTATAAAATTAGCAAGTATTTTCAGATATGAATTTCTACTGATGTGAGAATCTAGCAAAATTTGCTTACTATGATATTGAGGGTATTATTAAATTCATTGATACTGTTAGTTTTGGAATATTAAATTGATAGAATAGGGTTTTTCATGTCATGCTTGGTTATTGTTAACTATTTTTTATTCACTGATTTAACCACACTAATTGCAATAAACTTCACTTTAATGGCATTCTCTTATTTTGTAATTCAATTGAATGTGATTTCGTATATTCCCAAGGTTTGTCACATAGATAAAAGTCTTAATATGGAATTCAAAAAATTGAGTGCTTTGAACCAAGATCTCTGCATTCAATTTAAGGTGATGAAATAATACATAGCAATGAAATAATACTTAAGTTAGTTGTCTTAAAATAATAATGTCAGGTAAAATAAAGTGGTTTACTGCAAGGCAAGAGAATTTGTATTATGAAATTCTGAAGTTCTAACATTATCTACAAATTCTAAAAGTATGGACAAAAGAGAACTTTGACTTTCTTTAGGCAAATGTATTTGAATATAGTATTACTAAGTAAAATATGATATATGGATAATTTAAAAAGTAAAAATGTAAATTACTAAAATTAGCATTAATTGAATTTTAAAAAGGTTAAGAGGCAGTCGGGCATGGAGGATCACTCCTGTAATTCTAGCACTCTGGGAGACCAAGGCAGATGGATTGCCTGAGTTCACGGTTTGGGACCAGCCTGAGCAAGAGGGAGAACTCATCTCTAAAAATAGCCAGGCCCTGGTAGCAGGTGCCTGTAGTCCCAACTCGGGAGGCTGAGGCAAGATAATCTCTTGAGCTCAAGATTTTACGGTTGCTGTGAGTTGTGACGTTAGAGCACTCTACCGAGGGTGAGAAAATAGGACTTTGTCTAAAAAAAACAAAAAAAAGCTTAAGAGGCTGTCTAGGTAAAATCTTGTTTTAAAAAGGAAACATCTGTTGAAAATCCAATTTAGATTAAGGACGCTTGAAGAATTATAGCCCTATTGTGGTAGAGCTATGAGTTCATTGTCAGGCTATTTGATAGTGTAATTTAACCTATTCTAATATGAAGGAGTAAAGTCTAATGCAGCTATGATCAAGGACTCCAGAGGGGAATAAAACACCCAAAGAATGTCTGCACCTGCAATTTTCCCTACATACCTAATACTAGGGTTGTTTGAAATCTCTTAATAATAATTAGAGTTTAGAATTTGGCTAATTCTTTTTGTTTGGTAATTTAGTAAAAAAAAAAAAAAAGACTGAGTGGCAGGTACATCTGGCAGTCTCTCAACCATGTACCCTGCAATTATTTCCTTCACTCCAAATTTCAAAGAATCATGTGGGAAAATAACATAATTCTTGGTTTAGAACCCATTAAAATGCAAACATGAAGCTCTGGGTTTTTTTTTTAAGATTCTTCCTGTCTACTTAAATAATGTGAGTATCCAATAATCTTTGCTATTTTTGTGTTTATATATTTAATTGTATAGATGTCAGTATAAAAACATCGAAAAATATTAGCAGTTTACCTCTTCTAAATTAAATATATGTAATAATTAAACATACAAATATTCTAATTAATTTGATTATTAAGCATTTAATATATGCTGTATTTTCTGCATGTGGTTGTTAGGCATGTGGATTATACACAGTAATCTATTATAAACTCTATAGATTTGCTTTAAATCTCATTTAAATATTCAATCACTCAGGCTTGAATGCACCTTGAAAATTATTTTAGTCAAAGGACTAAAGAATCAATAGCAAACAATATTTGATAGCCTTACTCAAATACAAATAACAAAAAAGGTTTAAAGATAGTGAAATAGAACACCATGGACTTAATAATACCTAAAACTATGTGTGATGTAGGGCAGAAGCAAAATATACAAATGATTTTATGCTAAAGCCTTAAAATAAACATTAATGAAAAAGACAGAAGTGGATACTTTTAACCTCCATGTAACAATCTTTGCATTATTCTTATCTGTAAATAAAATTTTTAAGAGTCTAAAATTATGCAAATGAAAACATCATGGCCATTCTAAAGTTAAATTCCCTTAAAGTTTTTGCTCTATTTTTATGTACCTTCTATAAAAAAGAGGAACATATTAGCTAATGTGCCAGGCTGATAGCATAAAATAAAATAAGTTTCTATAAATTGTTCTCCAAGAAAACTTAAGACATACCCATATATTTTTATCTTAACACAAGGAAAATTACTGTTTAGGAGAATTGCATTATATTTGGACCTGGGGTTAGTGTGGTGTAATAATGGTTGTATTGTAAAGCGGACTGGGCAAGTAGGTGTCTATACCTCTTAGGCTTATTAATGACAGGGCTACTCGCTCACGCAGCCCATTTTTAGTTTCCTGGACATTTCCATCTGACATCCACAAGTCAGTTCATATGACTTCCCAAACAGCCTCTGGATAGCTAACTATAAAAGATGGATTTATTTGCTCAATCTTCTTGGATAATCATCCAATCAAGGATGGATATGCATTCAGATCTTTTGTTGTTTAATGTAGAACGTTTCAGATACAGTTAGCTCTGCTAGGACACTTGTTTTGAAAATTTAAATGTTTTCCAAAATGACAGAGAAATGAAAAAATTACTGAAGCATAATATGAATTTCGTATTTGACTATATGTAATTTTTCTACACTAAAAACAAGAAGTGGATGCAAAAAACTGCATCCAGTTGAATGGAGCTGTGTGGAAATACACCAAGTACATAGTTCCCTTCTTAAATATCTACCAGTTACCCATGTTTACTACTTGTCTATGAGACCCTCATCCTCATCTGATGGTACAACTTTCTCTCCTGTTTCCACCATTTCACAATGACTCACAGGCTGAAAACCATGTTATGCTCAAAGGTACAAGTAAACTTCCAGTCTATTTCAAGATAAAGTGTTATATTCATTGTATTATTTACATATTTTTAAGGACTAACCTATTTTAAAATGTACTATTTCATGTTATAACAAGAATTAACCATTTTATTCTAGTGTTCTATGGTTTCACGCCTTACATTTAAGTCTTTTATCTAACTTGAGTTAATTTTAGTGAGTGGTGAGAGGTATGGCATGTGGCTGTCTGATTTCCCCAGTACCAGCTTTCGGAGAGGGCTTCTTTTCTCCAGGGTGTAGTGTTGTCTGCTGTGTGAAAGATTAGTTGGCTATAGGTGGATGGTTTTATATCTGGGTTCTCTATTGTTACATTGGTCTGTGTCTCAGTTTTTGTGCCAATCACATCCTGTTTTGGTTACTACAGATATGTAGTATAATTTGAAGTTTGGTAATGTGGTGTGTACTCATATTTGTTCTTTTTGCTTAAGATCATTTTGGGTATTTGGACTCTTTTTAGATTCCAAACTAAGTTCTGAATTATTTTGTGTAGATCTGGGAAATACGGCATTGGTGTTTTGGTGGGGATTTCATTGAATCTGTGAACCACTTTGGGTAGAATGGGCATTTTTAAAAATGTTGATTCTATTGATTCACAAGCACAAAGAGACTTCCCTTCACTTGTATCCTCTGCAATTTTTTTTCATCAGTGTTTTTTAGTTGCCTTTGTAGAGATCTTTACCTCCTTGCTTAAGGATATATCCAGGTATTTTATTTTCTTCTTGGCTGTTGTGAATGGTATTGAGTCATTAATTTAACTCATAGTTTGACTGGTATTGGTATAGAGGAATGCTACTTACTCATTTGTGTACATTGACTTTGTAATCTGAGACTTTGCTAAATTCATCAATTAATTCTATGAATCTTTAGTGTAGCCTTTGATGTTTTCTAAATATAATATTATATTGTTAGCAAACAGCAGTAGTTCGACCTCTTCTTTCTTAATTTGAATATTCTTATTCTAAATTTCTTTCTTTTGCCTAATTGCTCTAGCTAGGACTTCCAGTACTATGTAGAATAGAAGTGGTGACAGTGTACAGCCTTATTTTTTTCCAGGTCTTAGTGGGAATGATTCAAAACTCCATCCCATTCAGTACGATGCTGGCTATAGGTTTCTAATATATAGCTTTTATTATTTTGAGATATTTTCATTCTAGGCCTAATTTGTGAGGATTTTTATCATAAAAGGATGCTAAATTTTGTTGAATGCTTTCTCAGCATTTATTGAAATTATCATATAGTATTTGGTTTTGCTTCTGTTTATGTGGTGAATTATATTTATTAATTTACATATGTTGTATCATTCTAGCATCCCTAAGATGAAGTTCACTTGGTCCTGCTTGATTATTATTATTTTTATTTTTTTGATGGGCTGTTGAATTCAATTTGCTAGTACTTTTTTAAAAGGATTTTTGAATCTATGTTCATGAGGAATCATGGCCTGCAGTTTTCTTTGTTTTTTGGTTTGTTTATTTTTTTTTCTTGTGTCTTTTCCTTGCATTGGTATCAAGGTATACTGGTTTCATTGAATGACTTGGGAGGATTTGCTCCTTCTTAATGTTACAGAATAGTTTTTGCACTATAGGTACCAGATCGTCTTTGTAGGTCTGGTAAAATTTGTCTATGAATTCATTTTCTCTGGGGCTATTTTTTTTGGGGGGGGGGCAGGGAGAGCGTTTATTTTACTACTTCAATCTCATTGCTCATTATTGGTCCATTCGGGTGTTTTATTTTTTTCTTGACTGAGTATTGGGAGGTTGTATATTTCCGGGAATTTTACCATTTCCTTTATGTTTTTTAGTGTATGTGCACAGAGGTTTTCATAATAATGAAAGACAACATTTATAACTTGTCAAGACTACACCTACCCCAAAGGAAATATTCAGAACCACATTATACATAGATCAGCACAACAAATACCCACCAGTATAAAACTACCCCAAAGCTAAAGCTCAGAGATCATATAAAAAATAGCATAAGAGGTACTATACAACAGAATGAGCAGAAATCATCCCATATATCAATTCTATAAATCAGCGAGATTAGTTTGAATGCTCCACTGAAGGGACATAGCCTAGCTGAATGAATGAACAAATATAGCCTAAGTATTTGCTGTCTTCATGAAGCACATCTAATGCACAATATTCTATGAAAATGAAAACCAAAAGAAAGCTGTTGTATGTTTCTAGGTATTTTACACATTTCATATTTAGCCATTCTCATATTAGATAATATTGACTTTAAATCAACAATGGAAAAATGAAATGGTTATTATTCAATGGTAAAAGGAGCAATTCAACAAGAAGATGTAATGATCTTAAATACTTATGCACTTAAGATAGGGGTTCTCAGGATAATAAAGCAAAGGGGTAAGGAATAGCATAATAATAATATATAGGGACTTCAATACTCCACTGACAGCACTGGACAGATATCCAAGCAGAAAATAAATAAACATTGGTCTTAAAAGTGACTCAGAAATAATGGCCCTGATGGACATTTAGACAACATTTTACTCCTAAAGTATTGAATGTACATTCTTCTCACTCACACATAAAACATTTTCCAAGGTTGTTCATGTCTTAAGCAACAAAACACATCTGAATGTATTCCAAAGGTCAAAGTTATACCATATCATATATCTTCTTAGACAATAGTGGAATTAAATGAGACATCAACCCTAAAAGAAACACAAAATTCTACACAAAATCATAAAAATTAAGTAACATGATGCTCAACAATTATTTGGTCAATATGAAATTAAGGTGAAATTAAAGTGAAAAGATTACTCAACTGAACAAGAAAGATTTTGAGGAAACACAAGTGATCAAAATCTATGGAATTCATCAAAAGCAATTCTAAAGGGAAAATTAATTGCCTTGAATACCAAAAAGATCACAAATAAACTGTCTAATTACCCCTCTTAAGGAACTAGAAAAGGAAGACCCCCCAAAAAAAAGCCAGAAGAAAAAGCAGAACTAAACCAAATGGAAATAAAACAAAACAAAAAAGCAATAAAAAGGATTGAAGAAACAAAAAAATTGTTTTTTCTTGCTAGATTAACCAGGAATAGATGAGTAAGGATTTAAATACTTGCAATATGATATGAAAAAGGAGATATTGCAACTGATGACACAGAAATCCAAAATATAGCATAAATCTTTTGGTAACTGTTTTAGTATCTGATTTTGTAAAGAAAACGCATATAAAACAATAATGATAGAACTGTGTAGCTTACTCATATTGAATAAATTTTAATATGTATGATAATAATATAAAAAAGATGAGGAAGGAAAATTTATATTGGAACAAAGTTTTTATATACTTTAAATTAGTTAATATTAATGCAAACTAGATGATATGAAATTAAGCTGTTAATTGAAATCAAAAGGAGAACCATTAAAAGAATAAATCAAAAGAAATTGCCAAATATGAAATGGCATAGTAGTAAATATATGTTTAAGTGCAAAAGTAATGAAAGATTAGAGGGAAAAACATAAATTATAAAAAGAATAAAATAGCAAAATGATAAACGTAAATCATCCTTTGTCAAAAAATGCAATAAACATAAAAATACTCCAGGTAATAATTAGAAATTTGCAGATTCTTCTTAAAAATAATTCAACTACTCTCTGACCATAATTGACATCCAAAGACAAAAAGTAAGTTGAAATTAAAAGGACAGAAAAAGACATACCATGCAAACAGTGTTCAGAAGACAGCTGGGGTGATTTTATTAATATTTGACAAAATATCCTTTAAGATTAAAAATTGTTACTAGAGGGCGGTGCCTGTGGCTCAAAGGAGTAGGGCACTGGCCCCATATATGGGGTGGTGGGTTGAAACCCGGTCCCAGCCAAAAACTGCAAAAAAATAAAATTGTTACTAGAGCAAAAGGACATTTTATAATGATAAGAGGAACAATCCATCGAGAAAACAGTAATTATAAACACATATGCACTTTACGATAGAGCTCCAAAATGTATGAAGCAAAAACTGATAGAGTTGAAATTGGAGTCTCCAATTAAATGTCCTATTTTAATGAACAGATGGGAAAATTATGTAGAATATCAATATATCTTCTATCTTAAGAAGACTTTAACAATGCTTTATAAATTCACAAGACCTGACAGTTGCACACCATCTAACTAGAGCAGAATACGCTTTCATCTCAATTACACATGGAACATTCTTCAGGACGGAGGAGACTATTAGGCCATAATAAGATGTATTTATATTAGACCATAAAACAAATGTTGAGAGAAAAATACTTCCTTTTCAAACTGGAATGGAAGAAATAAAACTCTCTTATTCACTGACATGATATTGTATATAGAAAATCTTAAAGAATCAATGAAAAAAATTTATTAGAACTAATCAGTAGCACTAATAAATACAACTTCAGATCAGTAAGAATGCAAGATACAAAAAAAGACCAATTATATTTACATTATAGTTGCAAATATAATAAAACCTGAAAATTAAACTGAGACAATTTCATTTTATAAACTTCTGAATAATTTTAATAATGACTTATTTATTTATTTTTTCTTTTGTTTTAATTTCCAAATTTTAGGGGGCACACTTGTTTAGTTTACATACTTTGTAATTCGTCAAGGTTGTGAGCTTGCTCCCCACCAAATAGTGTGCACCATACCCAGTTGGTGTCAGTTTACCCATCCTCTCCTTGTACAAAGGAAATTCAAGCCTTTTAACACTTAACTAACTAGTATAAATTACAAAATAGTTGGGAAGAAATTAAAGAAGACCTAAAAAAAAAAAAAGTTAAGATATTCCTGTTGTATTAGATTTCTATCACTACTCTATGAAATTATTGTAAGGATTGTGGCTTCAAACAATTCAAATTTAGTATTTTTCTTTTCTGAATGTCAGAAGTCTAAAATGGGATGACCAGTTTACATTCTCCTGGAAGATAAAATGGAAAAATCCCTTTCTTTTGCTTTTACCCACATTTTTCATCTCATCTCCTTTTCTAACTCTCTTGCTTTCTTTTTTCTTTATAAGTACTTATAATGGGTCTACGTGGATAATTCAAGAAAAATGGGTCCACTTGAATAATCCAAGAAAGGTCCCATTTTAATTTAATCACATTTGCAACATAATTTTTGCCATGGAAGGTAACATATTCACAGGTTCCAGGAATTAGGACATTAATATCATTGAAGCGTCATTCCCTCCCTACCTCATGTTCATGCATTAGATGATTTAAGCTTCTAAAATGGTAATATTCCTTGGTGTTGATCTGAAATTCAACGTTTTCTGAGTGCCTTGCATTTTATCTAAAACCCTATTGTTGATAAGAGGATAAAAAGTAAGCCTAACAACCAATAGTAAAAAGCTGTGTGTTCACATGATGTGTGCCAAATCATTGCTCTACAAATGGTTTTAAAGAGGTATCTGCTACCATAACTTTTTAAAAAGTACAAATTACACCATATATATATATATATTTAACTTTTAAATCCACAATAGAAGTGACATGCCGTACAGTGATTTTTTCAAATGGTTATTTCTGTCTTAAACTTTCAAGAATATCATATGAAGAGAGTGAACTTTTAAATAAAATATACTCTTCATTTTTATTTTTATGTGGCCAGCACCAGTGATGGGGAGATATGTCTTTACCCTCAGGTCTTCAAAAATGTCTTCCGACTACTATTTGGGCTTATTTGGAATAAAATGTATACGGTTGGACATTTAGGGAGTAGAAAAATACATACACTTTTCCATTACACAAGGGCACATTTGGATAATACTCATGCTGGGGCCTTTTTCTAAACACTTGATATAACCGAAAATATCTCATCTTTGTTTTAGCTCATTGCATGCAATGATGGGTACTGCTTTGCTAATTAGTAGAATTATTTACCATGGACAATATAAAAATTGCCTTTTTGTTGTCTTTTGGGAATATTGGAAAATGACTTATAGCAAGATTCAGATTTGCCTGCTAACTCTATTAACCCTTTTTTTTTCTTACTTATTGAGCCATTAAAAAATCAGGATCTAAGTAATTTGTATCTGTCTAGGCATAAGGGAAGATATTTGAATATTATGGAATTAATTATAAGATAATGTTTTTTGGCCATTTTCACTTTGAGATTCATTTTATTAAGTGAATGTAGAGATAGATAGATCTATTCCAAAAAAAAAAAATCTTACATTTTTATGCATTTTAAACTGGTGCAGTAAAAGTAACTATGACTCTTTAGATCATGGTGGTCTTGTGCAAACAGTTATTGGATATTCATTATTTAATTTGTGCTCTTTTATTTTATTTCCATTTACATAACTGAAACTGAATTTATCAAGGATTTGAAACAAGGAAAATTAATATAGGGATCATCAAGTCTATAATATAACAAAATGTGCTTCCCAGAATTCTGTTACTCAAATATATTGACTGTGGAATCTATTTATGAGCTAAGCATATTAACATGTTATTGAATTACATCTTTTGGAGAACATGAATTTTGCCCAACTTTTTCTTATGTCCAAAATTGATTGTGATATTAAGTATTTTATTTCTGTTAGTAATAATGCCATACTTTTATTTCCATATGGTGGAAGCTTTATGTTGTTACACTTAATAATGCAAAAAGACAAGTTCTTAAAATCACATCCTTTCGAAAAGTGATTAGTTTCTCAATTTTATTTGATTAGTTGTATAGACACATACAAAAAAATGATAACTTTTTTCTTTCAATAATAGCATAATAATATCACAATCGGAACATGGTGCTAATTCTAGGGATAAATAGATGGGTCAAATACCCATTATTGGTATTTGACACTACATTAATAGGATAAAGATCAAGAAACAACCAACATAAAAAGTAAACAATATAAGTTATATGCTGTCAGATATGTCAACTGAGAAATTTGCAAACTTGATCATAAATGTTTATTTAATACTGTCTGAGGGAGAGCTAATACAAAGAGTGAAGGCTGGGCAAAGCAGACTATTTTGAAGTTGCAGTTTCTCTCTTAAGTTTTTCACTTAAATATTTCTGTTTCAGTCCTAACTATATAACCAAATTTATATCTGATTATTAATTGATTTTCCATGTATTTGGACTTTTAACTGGAACCTTCTGTGTGGTGTCTCTATCATGCAGTGTAGCTGATTTTTTTTCCCAGGATTTTGCACTGGTCTCCTGATTCTGTTTTTCAGGCTTGATCTCTTTGGGTCTTGAAATTGCAAAATTATGGCCTGATTTCAGAAGATGATAATCCTAAAGAACATGGTGTTTATGTCATATTGGGAGTGCCTTACATCCTTTCTAATGCTGCAGCAATTACTTGAGATTCTTTTCTTTTTTTTTAACTCAAAATGGTCGAACTGCTATATACTATATTTTACTTATTTTCTTAAAAATAACAAAGAATAAAAGAAAGAAATTAGAAACCAAACCAAATAATACTTTGCTGTTAGCTCTTTTAGATCCTCATTCTCTTATTGGTTTCTATTGTTGAATAAATAATCACTCAAACACTTAGTAGCTTAAGAGAACATACATTTATTATCTCACACAATTTCCCAAGGCAGGAACCCTGGACTGGCTTGTCTAGTTGATTTGGTTTAGAATCATTCTTGAGGTTGTAGTGAAGATAGTGGCAGAGGCTACAGTTATCTGAAAGCTTGACTTAGGGGTGAAGAATATTCGAGAAGGCTCACTCACATGACTATTGGATAAAAACTTCAATTTCTAGTCAACTGTTGGCTGTTGGCCTCCTTTTCTTCCCATGTAAGGCCCTCCAAAGTGTTTCTCAAGTTGTGATGGCTAACCAGCCCCAGATCAAATGACAAAGCAAAAAATGAGGCTCTACTTTGGGAAGGGAGAGCAGTATTAACAAATTTGTGAGCGTACTTTAAAATCATTGCACCTCTATAACTTGGAGTGTTACAATAGGCTCTTGGTAGGTCGCTCTGACCCTAAGATTTTCTTTTTAAAATTGAATTGATAGAGAGTAACCAAATTATCTTATAATGATTCTCTTTTCTAATACTGCTCACCTGCTCAAAGACTTATAAAAGTTTTTTTGTACACTGTGTTAAGTTTAATCCCCTGTCTAATTTTAAGTGCTTCCCATAACCTTCCTTGTAAAGTATAATGAATAACTTACAGCATGAACTGATTCTTATTATAAAATCCCATTTTACATTACAAAATTCTACAAGACAGTTTCCATGGGGCACTCCAAAAATCATATTCTTTATCTTTTATCTTAATATCATGAAATTTCCTCCTATTTCTTTTACCCGTTCCTATCTCTCTTTCTTTCAGGACTAGTTTAAGTCATCCTCCATAAGATCTCATTTACAATTCCTTCACTGACTTCACTCACCACCTCTCTCCTCTGAATTCACAGTGCAGTTGCCACAGTGTCATTAGTTTTCTAGTACAGGACTGTAGTCAACTGTTTTCTTTATTTTCCATTGTTCCCTCCAAGTGTATCATAAGTATCTCAGAGAGATGAGTTATTTTTTATCCATTTTAGTTTGCAAAATCCTTATACAAATTGGGAAATGTAAGAGGTACTCAATAAATTTTTGCTATTCTATTTCTCTTGAATGTAGAATTAAAGAGTGCTTTTGATAGACTTTATGTTATTACACCTAAAAAATATAAAAAATAAATGTTACTATTCTTTTCTGTGCTGGTGACCTGTTTTCTATTTTTTGGTAAAACTTTTCTAGTTTTATTTGGTATTTTTTTTGTTGTTGTTACACAATTACATCACTTCTAAATAATTATGCTTATTCATTTAAAAGTTTTCTATTTACTACTTTTTGGTTCTAATTCTATCAGCTAGCATTTGCAATGTAGCTGCCATCCAGCCCCTCGATCGATGATGCAGAGGTAGCACTGCAGACGGAATGATTGATTTGAAAGGGAATGGCTGAAGCTCGCTCAGACATTCAGCAACTAAGATTCTTATATACCTCAAATAATCAAATAACAATATCCAAGAATAAAGAGCACAAAAGGTAACAAAATCTTCCATAAACATACCTTGTTTGCCTTAATACAGCAAAACATGTACACACCTTTCTAAACCAAGAATATCCTGTTTGGATATAAACAACATTGGAGATAAAGCACAAAGGCACTGGGTTGTCTGTTCTTTTTGCTGACTTCCCTATAAGATTTACTGAAAGTTATTGTGTAAATTAAAGTAGGGAATAAAGTGCAATGGCCCACTGCCCCAGGCAGGTAATTAATCCCCAGCTTCCCCTTGGTGGATCCTCCTGCACATTCTTTCCTTTAGTGCGTAACTTCCTGCGTTTTTCAGCAAAGCTGCTTCTGTGAGCTGGGGGAGACTATCCTCCAAAACTCACATTTAGCCCAAGTACTAGAAATGTTCCTTCTCAGGGCCTCGTACTTCAAGGAGCACAAATGAGACTGATTGACGTTACAAGGGTGCAGAGGACTATCTCCTTCCACTGAACAAAAATGCTAAATAAGACAATGTCTTTCTTTTGTTTCTAATTTTATTTTAATTTACAAAGAGGTGGCAAACATATAAAGAATATTTTGTATATACTTTGCAAAATTTTTTGATGAATATTTTATAAATAAAGGTATATTTAGCTATGATTTCCCAATTTTCTGCGTATAGTAGCTTTCTGGGCTTTTTTCTTTGGGACACTCCATATTTGGTCATTAAAAGTATTGCCAGATTCATACTCTTTATATTTTATTTGAAGTTTTCAGTTGAATAAATCCTATTTGTATTAACTCCTTTTTAATATCCATGGAAATAACTATATGATTTAATATTTAATTTATGAATTATATTACTGTACTATTATCACTGCATTCCTGATCTATTACCTGTTTGTTTATTCCATATTATTTGTTCACTGCTTTGATGAAATTATTTTGCTAATATTTTTAATGATATCTATGTTAATATTTATAAATATTATATATCTGTGGTTTTAAATTTTTTGATAAATATTTTAGTCTTCTATTAACAAAAATTTACATAGCACTCTGCACTTAAGCATTCTAAATGCTTCATAAATATTAGCTTATTTAATTCTTATGCTAGATCAATAAAGAAAATAATATTATCCTCTTTTTGCAAACTGTAAACTAGAAGCACAGAGAGGTTAAATAATTCTAGTAAAATTAGTTGAAGATAATTTGAAGCCAGGAAGTTCATAAATGAAACAATAACAACAACAGAAATTTTTTTTTTTGTTCATACATATATTTGACAAGCTTTCTCTGCACAGTTACTTAGAGTTTGGAGATACATGTTTGGAGATAATAGTTCATTGTCAATTTTGTGAAGGCAATCAGCATGTTTACATTTTTCACTGGGAAAAATTCTACTTCCCTTAGATTTTCAGATTTACTTTTATACATATAAATAAACCAAACCCATAATTATTTTTCTTCTATATGCCTTTGGTTATTCTTCCTGTTCTCATTTTCATAGTTTATTTTTGAGCTTTCATTTTTATTTTTTGAGTCAGTTAGTTAATGGTCTATCTAGCAGGCAATTTTTTATGCAAACTATCTCTTGGTTTATTTATTAGTTTGTTCTTTTCTTTTGGTAAATTCATTAATTTTAAGCAGAAAAAATTAATTTATCCTTGAATAAAGTCCTATTCCTGCTCCTACCAATGTACATATTTTTACATCTTCAGTTTAGGTCAGCTTTTTGCAACCTTCTGCACTGCTTAATGTTCTGTGGAGCTTGTATGACTATTACATAATGAATTGCCTACATTTCCCTAGATAATACATCCTACCTCTTGAGCAATCCAAAGAGATCCTGAAACTACCTTTAATGTACTGCCTATGTGTATCAATAATTCATGAGAAAATTGTGGCAGTTACTTAGACAATTCTCTTTATTCCAGAGCATCCAGAGTACAGATGACTAGCAAATATTTATGGAGACTGTCATCCATTTTTTAAGTCAAATATGCCCATTCCGAAAATTTATCAGTTTTTATAAATTTTGGAGTGACCCTAAGATGATCTCTTGCCCATAAAACCAGGAATGTCATGTTGCCTTGCAAGTTTCTTCTGTTTGCTTGTAGCATCCTTGCATTAACACAATAAACTTGAATCATAAGACATCTAAAACAAGCATTAGATTTCAAGATTTTGCTATCCAGCGATTGTTGATATGTACATATTTTAGTATAAGAAAGAAAAAATTTATTTAGGATTAAAGCATAAATAGTAAGCTTAGAGCACTTCCAAAGAGAGCTGGAAGTGAGTTCCTCTCACAAGTGAGAAGAGAGACAAAGAGAGAGCAAGTTGATATGGTTTCAGAGTTGGTGTTTCCTGCATATGTGTGACATTCCTTAAGGAAGTCAGGCATATTCTATTCTTATCAAAGAATTACTTCAAAATCACATTTTCCAAGCTTTTAAATATAGTACCATAAGGAATTAGGGGTCAATTTTGTCCATAGCCCTTGTTAAAACAATTTAGAATATAAATTTTGAAACTCTGCGCATATAATATTGTCAATCACCATTTCATAAACAGCTGAAATTAGGGAAGAATCATGTCAAATTAATTGAACTGTAAAGGGTATATGAAAGCAGCATTTACTTTGCATCAGTAAAACACAGTCATGCTCATTCAAATCTAATACCAAAACAGCTGTTCTTCTAGCAAATGGTTTGATTAGTCATGAATTTGGTATACACTGTCCTGATCTATTTTAGGACAGTAATGCCAGTTAAATAAGGCCTGCATACACATTTTTCTTGATATCTAATATACCATTTTAAGATGACAGAAGATATGATTTGAAAATATTTTATTCATGAGAACTGTTTAATAAGAGTTTTATATATATATATACACACACACACATATACATATCTTTGAAGAATATTAACATCCCATTACATCCTAGCCAAAGGTAATATTAACCCTTCCTTGGAATTCATTTTGAATCTCTTCTTCCGCTATTTAGATATTAGAAAGTCCAAAGTTCTCCAGGTTTATTTTGAAGGGTGCAGGGGAAACACCCCAAGGATAAGCAAGTGGAATTTTGCTTTGTAGTAAAACTATAGGCTCTAGCCTATTACAGTGGGAACAAATGTCTTCTTTGGATTTGGATCTACATGCTACTGAGTGATCAGGGCCAACAGCTTAAACAATGAACAGTTTGTGAAATGAGAGGCTCAACTTTTTGCATACATTACAATTCTCATATCACAGCAGTGGCAGGGTCTATAGATTTCTTTTTTCAACCTTAGGTTATTCCAACTTTTCAATCACATAACAAAAGTGTGGGTGGCCTTTTTATTCAGGACATATAAGTATAGAGCCACTTAACTTTTCTTGTAAGAGGCAGTTCAGATATTTTCGTGATATAAATATAACGATCACGTGCAAACCTCTGTCGGGTCCTATGAAGTAAAAAATCTCCTCAAGCATAACTACCAGTAACTCTGAAAAGAGGCACTTGTGTACATTTTCTGTAAGACTTGGGAATGGTTTTTAGAATCTGTGACCTTTCCCTGATTTCTCCTTAGGGATTTCATCTTCTGAAGAACTAGGGCAAGATGCTTTTGCTCATCCTAAGCCCTCTATCTGTGTGCCAGGCCACCAAATGATAATAACTCTATAAAAGGATCTAATATTTATGCCATTTACTCTGTGCCATGCACAAATGAAATAATTCATTTTAATATTCACAACAATCCTGTGAGATTGACACTCTTATTTTGGCCTTTTTTTTTTTTTTTTTTTGCATATGAGGTAACTGAGTCAGAGTTTTAACTGGCCAAAAGTAAGACAGCTAGAAAGTAGTGGGTCTGGGAATCATATGTGAGCCACTAAGAAAGTTTTGAGACAGACTGTGTTATGGTCCATTATTTCACTTTCAGGAAACATAGCCAACAGTGTCCTTTCTGATTCACCCATGCAGGTTTCATTTTGCCTGGCATAGCGCTGTTGCCTAGAGGGCTTCATTTGTTTTCATGCACCCAGATTTTACATTTCTTCACTTTTGTGTATCTCAAAACTTGTAATAACTCATATACACAGGCAACTGTGTACTCCCAAGTGCGTGCTCCTGTCACTGTTTTGTTACACTTCCTGTGATAGCATAATAGGGTGTTTCCTTAGAGAAAACATAGTTGGGTCTGGTGGGTCCAACAAAATGGGTACCTTTTGAATGGATTGCTTAATCTATTCACATTTATTGCCATTACAGATATAGTTGGATTAGCATCAGAAGTTTGCTTTTTGTTTTCTACATCTCACATTTTTTTCTTTGTTTATTTCACTACTATTTTCTTTATTATTAAGTAAATATTTTCTAGTATAACACTTTAATTCTTTAAATATATTTTTAATTTTTTTTTGGATTTACTTTCTTTGAGATTGCCCTATGACTTTCCATACACTTCTTACCAGAATTTATTTTGAATTTAAACTAAATTAATGCCAATGAAAAATGTTATTCCTATATAAATTTGACCCAGGAACAAAATAGATTTGAGCTGCGTATGTCAAATTATCTGCAGATTTCCTTCCATTTCTTCTACTTCTGAGACAGCAATACCCCTTCTTCCTCCTGTGCTTACTCAGCTCGAAGCTGATGGAGATGAAGACCTTTATGATGATTCACTTTTATTTAAACAATAGTAAATGTATTTTCTCTTCCTTATGATTTTCTTAACAACTTTTTCATTTTTTTCCAGCTTACTTTATTGTAAGAAATGGTATATATTACAGAAGACATGTAAAATGTGTGCTAATTGAGTATTATCAGCAAAGCTTCCAGTTAATAGTATGGTATGAGTATAATATTATAGTAAAGATTTGAGGAATTCAAAAGTTGCATGTGGATTTTCAACTGCACAGGAGATCAACATCCCTAATTTTCACATTATTCAAAGGTCAAGAATAGTTCTATTCTCTCTTTCTTTTTTTGGTTATTACTGTGGCATTATTATCATCATGATTATTATTAATATTTCACATGGATAGTAATCCTCACTTACTATGGTTTTAGTTTCTTGTATTCAACTATGGTCTGAAAATATTAAATGGAAAGTTTCAGAAAGGAGCAATTCATACATTTTAAATTGTAGGCCATCCTGAGTTTCATGATAAGATCTCACACTGCCCTTCTTCTTCCTGCCCAGGATGTGAATCATCCCCTTGTCCAGTGTACCCACACTGTCTACAATGTCTTCCCATCAGTCACTTGTTAGTTATTTGGGTTATCAGATTAACTGTTGTGGTATCACAGTGCTCATTTCCAGGACCTCCTATTTTATATAATAATGACCTCAAAGTATTAGAGTGATGATGCTGGCATTTTTTAAAGATTTTTTTTTTCTATTAGTAATTGCTATTGTTAATCTCTTAATGTGCCTAATTTATAGATTAAACTTTATCATAGGTATTCATGTATAGACAAAAACATATTCTACATAGGGTTCAGTACTATCCATGGTTTCCGGTCTCCGTAAGGACTTGGAATATAGCCTTTGTGGGTAATAAGGGACTAATATATATTAATAACCCAAACATAATTTCTTCTACTTATTAGTTTTGATATTTTTGTGTCTGTTAAAAATGTTAAAGGAAAAATAAGGAGCAAATATATACTTACAGAGTTTGTCATTTTCTTTTTATTATTTTCCTTTAAATTCTAGTTACCAGTGTCATTTCATATTCCAATCTAATTTAGCTCTCTTTCACCTCCTCTGTAACGTTATTCTCAAATATATTACATTTATACATACTGTAGATCCAAAAATACGATTATATTCATATTGGCTCATATAATTGTTTTTTATATAATTTGCTAAAGAGAGAAAAAGAAATATGCTTTGATACTATCTTTTATAATCATATAATCTTTACTGTTGCTGTGGGTATGTGAGAGATAGGCTGAAGAAATTCTTTAGTATTTCTGTGTTTATTTTCTTGCAGAACTCAATCCAAAGTCTATATTTCTTGTGTATTAGTATTTCTTATTTCTTTTAAGAACAAATCCTTTCATTTTGTAATATATGAATATTTATAGTTTGGCTTCATTTTTTAATGATAGTTTTTCTGGATAAAGAGTTCTTGGATGATAGTCTTTTTCCTTTTAACATTTTGAATATAACCTACCATTACATTCTGATTAGAAGTCATCTGTTTATCTTACTGGAATTTCTTTTTGATAAATTATCTTTCTCTGCTGCTTTCAAGATTTTCTCTTTGCCTTTGGGTTTGAGTTTTTTTAATATAATGATTCTGGGTATGAAGCTTGTAGGGTTTTGCACTTCTTAAATACATAGAAGAATATGCTAATTTATGTATAGATTAATGTTTTTAATCACATTTGGGAATTTTTCAGGCATTATTTCTTCAATGTATTCAAGTTTCTCTTTCTTCTCTCTTGGTACTCTCTATACATGAATATTGGTTTACTTAAAGATATCCACCATTTTTCTGCTAATTGGCTCATTTTTCTTCATTCTGTTTTCCACGTTCTTTAGATTGAATAATATCTATTGATTAATCATCAAGTTTAGTGATTATTTCTTCTTTAATTTCAAATTTTCTATTGAGCCCATCCAGTGATTTTTCACTGAAGCTATTATACTTAATCACTCCAAATTTTCACGTGACACTTTTGTTTTTAAAGTTATTTTTGTTATTTATTAGTAGCTTATACTTGATAATACATTTCATCATAGCTTTAACTTTTTAGGCATAGATTTATTTTGATTTTTTTAGAGCTACCTATAACAGCGACTTTGAAGTTTCTGTCTGGTAAATCAGACATCTGAACCCTCACACAGATAGTCCCTGTTGCCTGCTTTTTTCTTCTTGCGCCTTGTCACATTTTTCTTTTTCTTCACATGTCTCATAATTTTTGTTCGGGTTGTTGTTGAAAACTGGACATTTTAGGTAGTATATCCTAGCAAACTTGGATGCTGATTCCCCTCCTATTCTCAGAGGCTCGAATTTTGCTGTTGGTGTTGGCAAATTTGTTCAATGGCTTGGCTAAACTATTTTCATAAAGTCTGTTTCCTCTACCAGGTGAAGCCTTCAGTGTTGCTTATCAGAGAGTACAGCCTGGGCCATATACACAGGCTGTTTGTAAACATTGGTTTTAACAGAGTTTTCTTACTGTCTTATCTCTCAATCATTCTGTTCCTTGTTCTGCCCCATTAGTATTGCACACAACTGTCAAAATTACAAATCGCAGATTAAATGTACAAACAAGGAAAGGAAGGATAAAAGTCTTACATTCATAAAAAAATTTTAAAAAAAAGTAGAGAGCAGAGAATTTTTACAAATCCACCCAGCCCTTCCATCTATGCCCCTATAGGGATCATCCTCATTTTCTTTGAATTGTCAAAAGTTTTACCCATTTCTTTTGTCACGTATACCATATTCATCATTTCCTATGGATGTACTATTTACAGATTAAATAAATGGTGCATAAGTAAATGAATACTAGCTTAATTATTTGTAATTTGGAAAGTCTTGATTACTGCACAAGTATAGTAGACCAATGGCCAAACTGCCTTCTGAGAAAGTAAATAAGATATTTATTTGTGAGAGGATGACTCTGCTCCTCACCCCATAATGAACATAACAGATCATGTAATTTTTAAAAATTATATGAAATTTCATACTTCATAATCTAAAACTTCATGAATTATAAAAAATACATAATTTCTAATGAATTAAAGAAGAAAAGTTGATAGCAGCCTCCAAGTTCCAAGTTAACATTCCATTTGGCCTCTCCCAAACTCTTTTTTTTTACTTTAACCAAGAGGATTTAAACTCATTGGGGCTTTAGAGCTCAAAAGCAAAAAAAATTAATCTATGCTCTGATTGAATCAATAAGTTTATAGCCTAGGGCATACCACTGTTCCAAATTGGATTCTGCTTTGCACCCATGTTTAAAAATAATTACTGTCTGATGTTTGAAGTAAAGGCTGCTCAATCTGGTCCACAGTCTCTGCCTCCATCAGCTTCTCTAGTATAATTGATGTATCTTGAGTTGGGCATCATCTGAGAAGGGCATGCAGGATATTTCTTAACTTTCACTGTGAAGATTTGATATGAGGCCTGAGATGGGCAAATAAATCCAGGCACAGGCCTCTACCTGTTTCTTGCTTCTGTGACTCATTGGTTAACATTTGTACCTCTCTTTAATAGCTTGTTTAATATTCAGAGAAATTTCTATTTATGGACCCTGACTTGCTCATTATTTTCACCCCTGAATTGAATGTTCTGATCCTGAACCCCAGACATCAAATGGAATTCTGCCTCTTCTGATAGCTATTGATACTGAGTTCACCTTCTGCAACTTCATTTATCCTGCCTCCTTCAGGTTTTACATTTTATTGTGGAGTTCCTTTGGTCTTCAGGTTCCCTTGTTGGAGATTTTCGGAGGTTATGACCAGAGACTACACTCTGCTTGCATGTCCTGCTTAACCAACCTCCTGCTAGAACTTGCAGTCAAGTCAGTGCTTGGTATTTTTCCTGCCCTGGTGAGTGGGTCTAAGACCAGGTCAAGACTCTCTCCATCCTCAGGTTTCCTATTCAAAATGATTAAACATACCACCTGAATTCTTGAACTAAGAAAAATGTATTCACTACCTGGTAATCTGCAGAATATTCATGCTGTCAGAATTGCAGTAGGTGTAGGAAAAAAAAAATACTGTCTTTCTTTTTTATCCCAAGCAATAATCAAAACAAATGCTACAGTCGAACTAAATAGTTACACAAAATTCAAATATGAAAAAGTCTTTCATGAAAACAACTTTTTGGATGTTTGGAATTTGAGAAACCGTTTCCTTCCTTTTCAGAGTGACACTGGTATGTTCATTTCAGCAGAAATTACTTCCTACCAAGGGAATGAGCTGGGAGAATAAAATTGTAGGTGTGGAATTTAGGTTGACCATGAGATGTAAATAAAGGAAGATATTGGGAATGTTTTGAATATTTTGTCTGAGGGAGTGTATTAAAAATAAGAGTGCACCAAAGAAAAGCATCTATATCAGTTTAAGAAGTAGCCAAGATCAGTGTCTCTTTGATCAAGCAGACTAACATCTGAATCCCAGCTCTGCCATTTTTTTCAGCTGTTAGATACTGGGTACTTTACTTAAACTTTTAAAGTCTCTTCTCCCTCACCTGTAAAAATGGAATAACAAGTACATCTCATGAAGTTGAAAGAACATCATATGAGAAAGCAATCATACTCATAACTATGCATCACATGTACTAGGAATTATATTTAGAATTTTATATTTAGAAAATTATATTTCCATGCTGAGTACTGTAATTTTGCCTTCTAGATTCATTCCCACCTTTCTCCATCTGACTCTTGGCTTCAAGAGGCTGACATTTGTGAGTTACATGAATGATTTTTTTTTTTTTTTTGCCTTCTAACTTCAAATTATCTTGATACAAAAAAAATCCTGAAAGGAAATTTATAGGTAGAGAAGAGTGAAGTCTTGGGTATTTATTTGCCTGGATTTCTTTTTATGACAGATTATTCCCTCTAGTTTCTTGTTTCTTGTCCCTTTCAAACAATAAAGTCATCTTTTTCCCCATTCATCCAATATATGAGCATATGTATGAATATATTTATAAGGATATATATATATATGGATAGATCTTTCTCTATATGTGGATATGTATATATATATATGTGTGTGTGTGTGTGTATACATACATAGAAAGAGAAAGAGGGAGAGAGAGAGGTTTTAAAATTTATGGTTAGTCATATTTTTAAAATGCTCACAGATTTTGGCAAGTACAAAATCTGCAGAGCAGGTCATCAGGCTACAGAACCCAGGAGGAGCTGATGCTGCAGCCTTGAATTGAAAGGCAATCAGTCTTGACAGAATTTCTTCAGGTACACAAACATTTCCTATGGAAGGATTGGCTAAGTAATTTGAAGGGTTTATGAAAATAAAAATATGATAATACTTATTAAAATCATTAAGAATTTCAAGATGTGTGCCATATATCCCTACATTGTACCCATGAAGGGTTCAAATGCACATTGGACTTTACGTAACAAATACAAACAATGTAACCTAATTGCATGTACCCTTATATTAATCTATTTTTTTCAAAAATCTAAAAAATAAAAGGAATTTCAAGATGTCAGGAGCAGAGCATTAGAGCAAGTGCAGGACACTTAAGCATGGGAAGCTGTGGAGCTGTAGAGATCAAATGCCATGATGCCACCCCTGGTTAGTCAGTTTCCCTGAAACCAGCTCACATATGTACATGTAATGTACATGTAAATGTTTCATACATATACTGCCAGGATTCTCATGTGAACAAGTAGAAAGAAACCAAATACTAGAATTTGAATATCAAAGGTCAATGGCCCTAGAATTTGTCCATTCATTCTATCTTTTTGATAAACTTCATTGTCAGAAGAATTTACAGTGAAATAGTTTGAAAAAATTAAAGTTTCTAATCTATGTGAACTGGTAACAGTTACATAAATAAAGGAGGATTTATATCTACTAACGGCAAAGGTTATGATTATACAATATGAGCATGCATGTATAAACTTTTTTAGTGTCTACCTGTAATCTATTGGCTAATATATTACTGAGTTCTATGTTCATTAGTGAAATTATTCTATAGTCCTCCTTTTTAGTTGGGTCCATTCCTGGTTTGGTATCAGGGTGATGTTTGCTTCACAGAACATGAAGGGAAGGTAGGGAAGTTTCCTTCCTTCTCGATATTTTGAATAGTTTATGCAATATAGGTGTAAGATCTTCTTTGAAGGTTTGATAGAATTCTGGTATGAAGCCATCTGGTCCAGGGAATTTTTTGTTGGAAGATATCGTTATTATTTCTTCAATCTTAGTGCTTGATATTGGTCTGCTCAAGAGATCAATTTCTTCTTAGTTAATTCTAAGGATAGAGTGTGATTTGATTCCATGTTTTGGTCCATTTCCTTTACATTGTCAAATTTCTGGGCATCGAGCTTCTTGTAGTAGTTGGAGATAATGTCTTATATCTCTGAGACATCTGTTATTTCCTCCTTTTCCTTTTGAATTGAGGTTATTAGAGATTTTATTCTATTTTAAGTTAATCTGGCCAAGGTTTTATCTATTTTATTTATTTTTTTCAATGAATCAACTTTTTTCATTAATTTTCTGAATGATTCTTTTATTTTCAATTTAATTTATTTCTAATTTAGTTTTTGTTATTTATTTATGTTTTTCCATTAATATTTAGCCAACATTTATTTATTTTTATTTTTTTAACAAGTGAACAGTTTATTAAGAATTAAACAAAGGTATGATGTGATACAGTACAAGCAAGGCACTCAAGATAGTTATAACAGTACTACTCACAAAAACTTAAACCTTACCTAAAAAAAAATCACACGACAAAGAGAAAGCAATTTCACTGTTATCAAGTAAGATATTTCATGCAAAATATTAACTCTGCCCCCCCAAAATCCAACCTCCCAACAAACAAAAAACTATCTGGGAATACTGCTACGCTAACATATTAACTACAGTATAATCATTCATATAAAAACAGTAATTAAGCAAAGAATTAAATTAAATAACAAAGTTCAAACTATCATAAACTCAAGGACCACAATGATTTTACAAGACAAGCAATTCAAGAAATCTTATAAACCATAAAAAAGAAGAAATATTTCAATATCATTCTTCTTGATCTGGATATACCTGAAATTGAAATTAGAGAAAATATATTGTTATAAAGGGAAATTACAAACATGTTTCACTTATAAATGAGGATGCAATATCCTAAACAGCATATTGACAAGTTGAATTAAAAAATTAATGTTTAAATAATGTACTTTGGTCAAAATTGAATCCAATTTATATGAAAGTTATTCACTATATTCTTCTTTTTTTTTGGTTTTCTTTCCCTTGTCCCCACCCTCCTTCTCTGTCTGCTCTCTCCTTCCCTGATGCCCCACTGTGTCATTGATTGTCATTAATCGTCCTCAAATCAAAGTTGAATACATAGGATTCATGCTTCTCCATTATCACTGTCCTATTTACAATTGCTAAAGTGTGGAAACAGCCTAAATGTCCTTCAACCCAGGAGT
>CAUYON010198335.1:0-10626 GCA_963573935.1 Arctocebus calabarensis
ATTATGTGCATCTATTATTCAACAATGAAAATTGTTTAAAAAACTGGCTCGGCGCCTGTGGCTCAGCGGGGTAAGGTGCCAGCCATGTAAACCTGAGCTAGGGGGTTCGAATCCAGCCTGGGCCCGCCAACCAACAATGACGGCTGCAACCCAAACAAAAATAGCCGGGCGTTGTGGTGGGCACCTGTAGTCCCAGCTACTTGGGAGGCAGAGGCAGGAGACTCGCTTGAGCCCAGAAATTGGAGGTTGCTGTGAGCTGTGATGCCACAGCACTCTATCCATGGTGACAGCTTGAGGCTCTGTCTCAAAAAAAAAAAAAAAAAAAGAAAATTGTTTAAAAAACAGTTATAACCTGGTTTTGATGCCTTAGAATGACATTTTAAATAGGTTGGTCAGGGAAAAGTCTCTAAACATAGTTGAACAGATAGTAGAAGGAATTCACTGTGGCTGTGCAAAGTAATGCATAAGAAATGGCATAATGTCACCATTTAGAGGCCTGTCTGTTCTGGGCTCCTTGAGTGGAATCAATGGCAACTACTTTGCTGTCTCTGTTACCTCCTGGCTTTAAGCTATTCAGCACCTGCCTGGAATACAATGCCATTTAGTACCTTTGTTTTGGTGAGGAATCTGTATATCAAGAAGAGACAAAACGAAAATTGCCTTCAGTGTTTGTGCTCTGCCAAACAGTGTATTTTTGAGTTCGTAGCTGCAGACAGATGTTTTTTGAGGTTCTTCCCTTTCTTTTCTCTTTAAGAACACTAAAAAGAACCATGTGTCAAGTCCTGACAATATTATTTTCCTCCTCATATTTTGTTCAAACCTTATTTTATTTCCTCTTTCAATATTTTGAGAAGAACGAATTCAATTCTTTTCCACCAGTGCAGTGTGTTTTCATTTCACACAGCAGTTCCTGCATGCTTGCCTACCTCTTGATTTCCTTAAATGAGAGAGGAGACAGAGTGGGATGGAGCTCCGTGTCTTGGTGTGGTCTGCTTTCCATTAGTGCCCTGAGTCCAGACCCTCAGCCTCACTGCTCAGAAATCTGACAGCAGTTTCTTACCTACCTGGTTATTTTTGCAAAGTTGTGTTTATCTTTGACTTTTCCCTCTGTGACCATTTAATTCCTCCCCAAGTAGCAAAGCCTTCAGTGTGCTCAGGGGGCCTGAGACTTGGTCCTCAGGAAGCACCACGTGTTTGCACAGTTCTTTCCCCGAAAGGCTTAGAGCTTCATTATCAGCTCTGCCTCTGGGAGCTCTGCCCTCTCTTCACCCCCTTGCAGATCCTGTTCTCATCCACTGGACAAAATTGCTTCAAGCTGAGTCTCTCAGAGTCTCAGGGATGAGAAAAGGATTTTTTTTTTATATTTTTTAAAATGAAAGTAAGGTCTTTTATTTATTTATTTATTTATTTATTTTAAAGCATTAGTATTTGAAAACACAGACCCAGACCATCCTTGCTGGAGAATTTTTATCAATAGTGTTAACAATTCTTTATTGGGTTCCACATAATTAAATATGGGCAGTGCTCTTTTTATAAAAACATTTTTCCAAAAAAGTTATAGCAGCAGTAGACTAGTTTTATTAACCTAACTTTATTTATCAGTTTATACCCATTGGCATGCCAATTACTGTGCTAAGTATTTAAATGCTTGATTTACCTGTAAGAGTGTTCAAAGTTAGGGGCACTATTCCATATTTTATAAAAGAAGTTTAGAGAGACTAAGTAATTTGCCACAGCTGCGGAGCTAACAAGTAATTGAATAAGTTCCCTGTGTAATTAAACTCCGAGTGTAACTTTTGGGTTTCTACATGATTACCGATGGAGAGCCAGTTTTTTTTTTGTTTTTGTTTTTGTAGAATGTGTTGTCTTCCTGTTTGTATCTTGTTATAGCTGCATAGAAGGAAGAGTTAACCTTTTGAAATCATTATGCATTTTTGTACACTGTTTGGGTACTCTAAGATTGTGATTTTATTAAGTATTCTTTCCAAGGTCTATTAAAAGTGCCTTCTCTATGAGAATGTATGCCAAATGGCTACATTAAAAAAATCCTGTCAGAAATGATTTTTAACAGTGTTGTTCAAAAGGTGCTCATGCTCTTAAATTTCCACATAATGAGTGATCTTTCTTCCACTGTGACCTCCGGAGGCTACTAAGAGAGCAATAGAAATCTCCTATCCAGGGTAGAAAAATGATGGTATTGCAGATTAGAGGTAGCTCTTATTAAAAAGTACAGAGATAGCACTCAGAAATCAGGAAGAAATTCTTCCTAGAGAATGACATGTTGCTCTGTATTATGAAGAAGGTAAACCTTTCAGATAGAGAATTAACATTTCTAATATTTCTGTAAGTATGGTTATATTTTACATGAGTCTTGAATAGGTTCCTAATCCAGTGTTAAATGTTTCCTGCATATAATAAAAATTAACCTGAAACTAACAGAGACCATCCTAGTTCATACACTACAAACAGTATTAGTGATTGAGTGACTGACTAATAAAACTCATAACACAAGTGAAAGTCTTTTCGCATAGTTATACATGGTAATTAATTTTAACCAATCATTTTGAGCAAAAATTTAGAAGCTTATATTGGAACATTTATATATAAAATGTTTATAATTTTTTTGGCTTTTTTTTTTGAGACAGAGTTTCATTTTGTCGCCCTCAGTAGAGTGCTGTGGTGTCACAGCTCACAGTTCACAGCAACCTCCAACTCCTGTGCTTAGGCAATTCTCATGCCTCAGCCTCCCGAGTAGATGGGACTACAGACGCCCTCCACAACTCCTGGCTATTTTTTTGTTGCATTTTGGCCAGGGCAAGGTTTGAACCCGCCACTCTTGGTATATGGGGCTGGCGCCCTACTCACTGAGCCAAAGTTGCCGCCCAAATGTTTATAATTTTTATCTGATAACGTACCATTGTCAGTCTCAGCTAATCAATTTTTATCCTTATGAAATCCTTTTTGAGAATTGTTATAAAATGATTGATAGCTGACAGGGTAGGCTCACTCTTTCTAAGAAATATTATCGAGATTCTAATATTCATGTTGAGGAAAGCCAGTAATATTTTACATAATTCTCCTTAAATAATATGTATGTTTGATATTTACTGACTCTTTTTGGTGATAATATGTGTTACAAAAACTGACTGCTACTTTCTCCATTTATCAGAACACAATAATAGTGTTTACTTGGAATATAACTAGGCCTCATTTTCCTATCATGCCTGCAGTAGAAACCCTTCATCGTAGTTACTAACATTATAAATAATACCCACTCCCCAACGTAAAGGTGTAGACAACGAGAAACAGTGTGCAAATTGTAAGAACTTATCAATTATTCACTTTGAATCCTGGTATTTGTTTACATATACCTTTATTCTGCTTGTTTGAAAATAATCAGACTTAAAGTTTTTTCCTATATATACTTTATATGCACTATAATGTGATGCTTTAAAAATTCTGTGTTTTCGTTGATATTTTCCCTTATATTCTCCTCTGCATAAGCACATTTTCTAAACAAGCTGGAGCATCTACAGAGTGCTAAAAATGACTCGGTAAGTTTTAGTCAGCGCTGTTTTTTAATGAATGAAATTACTTCTTGATTTACACATTTTTTTCTACTGTTGTCTCCTAAAGTAGGAAGTTTCCAGGGTAATTAGTTTAACAGGCTGATTTTAAAAATACACTTATCCATCATGCAAAGAAGGATGATGGGTATGATTGAATATTTTTAAAGTGGAAAAGTTATCTCTGTCTCCTCACCAATACAGAGGGTGCCAAAAAGATGAATACATATTTTAAGAAAGGAAAGAACTATTCAATTTGTAACACTCACTATATACTAGTAACAAAATATGAATACAAGCCATATTAAGCACCTCTTATAATTGCAGAAATCAAACATGACTTGAGTATTACAAATTTAATACAGTCTTTTCCTCTCTTAAAATATGTATACATTTTTTTTTTTGCATTCTCTGTATATGCCAAGACTCTCATAATGCGTTCGTGTCAACCTTTGAGTTGCCCTATTTCTTGAGCGCTATTGCTTAACTCAGCATTTCAGAGAGTCTCCTGTGGTACTACTGAGAAAGTTCCTTCTTCACTCTTTTCTTATGTTGTATCCAGAGCCCCATTTTTCAACCATATGACCTCTACTTAACCTTTTTATTTCACTTAGAATGATAATAAGATGGAGCTTATTAAGTGGCAAGACTCTGGATAACTAAGAAGAAACTGTTCTGGAATTGTTAAAATGGTAGGTAAGCCTCTTATGATAATATTCCCCACCTGAGAAGGCATGTACTAGTTATTTCTGCAATTTAGAAAGTTAGTTAGTAGAAAACTACAATTTTGTTCTAATTAAACAAACAAGTGACACCTTAATACACAAACAAATGTCTGTGTTATTCTCTGTTCTCTCATACCATTTCCCAATTTTTTTTTTTTTTAAAACAAACCTGTTGTCAGGTTTAAATTAGCTTCCTTGGTTGAAATCAGCAGTCTTAATTTGCAATTGAAATCCATCCAATTAAACAATAGATTGCCTGGAATTAATGGTAATTGAACAACCTAAATTAAATGGGAGAAATTGTGGACAAGTGAAGAGGAAAGTAAACGGCACAATTTAAGCTTGGGAAGTCACATATATTAAAGGGACCATGGAACCGTGTTTTGCAAGGTGCCATTTACCTTCAGACACATCTGTAAAAGCTTTTGTGGGACCCTGCACTGACCTAAAAAATGAGTTCCTTGGCAGACATTGAGGCAGCAAGAATTGAAGTAGCTACTAAGTCCCTCTGTTTGCAATGATTTTCTTTCTCTTGGTTAATAGAACATAGCAAAATATCCCCTATGTTACCATCAACCACAAAAATGCGACAAGAAAAGAATTTTCCATTGCATATATTGTAATATAGCTCCATTAATGACTCTAAGTCTTCTTTCTCAGACACAATGCTACGACTCCAGAAAATATACAGTGGTGAAGCTCCTATTGATTTATTGCCTAGGAGAGACAATTATATAAGTGCAATCTAGTTCTTGCATAGAAACTGCTCTGTTTCTATTTGGAATGCTAACTCAAAAAAACTTGGCTCTTCAAAGGGGGTTTCTTGCTGGCTAAGAAAGTGGTCCTTATAAAGAAATATAGTCTATACCTAAATGGACCTTTATGATCACCTGCAGAGGAAGATGGACACTGGCCCAGAACTTGGTTTGGAGACATTGCTGATGCTACAAATACACCAAGAGTTATGGCAAGGTTTATTACTCACCCAGTTGAGGTCTCTGGGAATAATAGGGTAGGACCCTCAAGCGGGGCAGACATAGCTTGAAAGAACCAGGAAAGGGGAGGACCATGAGTTTTTTTGTGGCTAGGAGTGGTACCTAGGGTGAGAGTTCGCTAGTGTGGACAGGGGCTTTCATGGTTTGAATCTTCTGCCAGGACCAAAAGAGCACCGAGGTTTTCTTATCAGCTTGTCTAGATTTGAGATGAAAGGCAAAACGGGAATGGTTAGGGTTAAAAGCCCTCTTCAGTAAGATAATAAAAAAAAAAAAAATAGAGTTAGGCTCTTTATTACAGAGACTGACCATTGGGAATGAGTACTATCAAAATAGGTATACCTACTAATACGTTCTTAATCCTGCCTACTGAGCTAACCATACTTTGCTCCAGCTGCTCCATTACTATAATAGGTAAAGCCCTAGCAGGCATTATTATAATAGGTAAAGCCCTAGCAGTTCTGTGTAAAATGTTCAGAGGGTCTGTAAATGTCTTTGCTCTGCACCATCCTGACCCACATTTCTCCTTTGTTTCTGAGTCCCTTCTTTTCCCTGCCAGTGATTTTCAACTGGTATGCCACGGCACACTGCCAGAGAATCTTAGGTGTGTCTCCAAAATTTTTAAAGATCATTAATTACATTATTTTTTAATGAAGTTCAAAGAACAGTAAGTATATATATGTGTGTAAATATATTTATATATAAAAGTATATATATTATATATATACATATATGTGTATATACATTTTACTCTTTTCTTTTTGATGATCTTAATTTAAATGTGCCACAGAAGTTTAACTATAGATTCAAGTGTGCTGTGAGATAAAATAAGGTTGAAAAACACTGCTCTAGATCCTTGGTGCATTATCAAAACACATTATGGTAAACTAAGTTTGACGGCATCTCAGAATCTATTTCTGCTGCTTATACCTCTATTTTCTTTCAGAATAGTCAGCTGTGTTCTTCGATTCTGCTTTAGTGTTGGCACCCTCACTGCACTACCTTCACTTACAGTGAAGACTTCTCTCTCTAGCCACAAGTAGTTGACCAGGACAGACTTTATCCTCTATTGCAATGATTTGAATATCGATGTTGCTTTTGGTACTGTTCCACCATTTCAATTTTCTTTCTATCTCTGGTTATATTTTTCTTTCTAAAGTCTACTGTTGAGTTCTGTGTGCTGAAAATTCCCAAATACATCACTTCTAGTTTTACTACAAATCCAGCTTCCTACTTTGTTTCTTGAGGTAGGTGTCTTTCAGATAGAAGTTTCAGAAATTCTAGGTTCGATACTGAAGTTACTCACTGTTCATTTTTTTTTGCAGTTTTTGGCCAGGGCTGAGTTTGAACCCGCCACTCCTCGTATTTGGGGCCAGCGCCAAACTCCTTGAGCCACAGGCACTGCCCTCTTGCTGTCCATTTCAGACCAGTTGTTTCTCTACAAATTCGTCTCAATGACCTCACACCTCAATAGACCAAACATCTACATAGTTGCCGAAGCCATAGATGTAACTGGTTTGTTCTTTTTTTTTTTTTTTTTTTTTTTTTTTTTTTACCTAAATAGTTCTATTGAGGTAAAATTGTTAAACAACTGTACATACTTATTGAGTACAATTTGATGAGTTTGGACACATGCAAACAGCCATCACCATAGTAAAAGTAATAGATATATCCCACACCTTCCAAAGTGGAATAGACACGTCATAAAGTACCTTTATGTCTCTTTGTGTTTTGTTTTTATTTTGTTTTTGAGGTAATAACACTTTATATGTGGTCTACTGTCTTAAAAATCTTGAGGTGTGCTTCACTATATTTTAAACTTTATGTAATATGTTTTAAAGCAGATCCATAAAACTCATGTAGCATAACTGTAATTTTATAGCCATTGAACAATAACTCCCCATTTATTTCACCTCCAACCCCTGGTAACCACTATTTTATTCTCTGCTTCTATCAGTTTGACTGTTATAGATACCTCACCTGGAATCCCCCATGCCATGAATTTACGTATTAGTACATGTAATAGAATCATGCAATATTGGTCCTTTTGTGACTAACTTGTTTCATTTAGCATAGTATCATATAGGTTCATCCATATCACACATCTCCTTCCTTTTTAAGATTCAATAATATTCAATTGTATGTGTCCCAGGTCAGGCAATTAAGTTCATGAACTCATCCTAAAAAACTCTTATATACTTCACTGCTGAGTATCACTGTGAACACCTTGAAAGTGCTCGCTTGGCTGTCTGATGACCATCACATACCACAGATACACACATTTGACCTCACATACCACAGATACACACATTTAACCTCATATGCCATATTTTCTTTATTCATTTGACAATGAACACTTTTTTAGAACCCCACCCCACCAAATTCCTTCTACCTGAGTAAGGCAGGTTTGAGTGCCCTCCCCTAGGTCTCACTCCATTTCCAATTTGGCACTGTATTGATTCAACCACAATTTCAGCAACTCTTACACAGGATTTTCTTTTAAGCATCAAAAATAGCCAAGATATAGTATTATTTTATAATTGTGGGATAAATCCACTTGGCTGTCTTACAGCTTGCCCTGTTTTCTTAGGGGGGTGGTATTCATTTGTGTGTGTGTGTGTGTTATAGAGAATTCTGGTCTGAAGAAGGACTTAATGAAATATATGAGGAGTAGGACTTATGAAAAGTAATTCATTTCTGGTAATGAAAGAATGCTTTTCTTAGAGCTTATGGCAAAGCACTTTGAGATATTAAGTACGTTGTTAGAGGGCACATAAACAAAATTAAAACACAGACATAAAAAAGATTACAACAGTGGGCTAAATGGAATGAGAATTAAAAAATCTTAAAATTTGGAATGTGCTGTGCTAAGTATATCACATGATTGTAAGATAATTAAAATTGCATATTATACTGGAAGTATTTGTTTCCTATAAAACTGTCTGCAATAGATCATTCTAAAACATTATGAACAATATATTTCCCTTCCAAACCTGCCTCTCTATTAAGCCCACAAGCAATGAAATTGAAAATCTACACAAAAGGAAACCTTTTAATTATACAAAGTAATACAAACACTAAACCAGAGAATGAATTAAAAAAATATTCATTTAGAAATAATGTGTGCTACCTTTTCAAAGTGAACTCAGGCTGTACTTTTTCATAGAAGAGTTCCTTTCTCATTGATTTGGTGGTATTAGTGTTTTAATTTTTGTCTCTTATGGTTGACTTTCTTTTGATAAAAAGAATTCCTGTAAACTTTTCTAGTACTCTCCTGACTACAGGATATTTACAATGTTGCCAGTTACCCAACCTATATAAAATAGACATTTCAAAATGGAAATAATAAATCATTATCTAGTTTTACTACTGATATTTTTTTTTCAAAAAGTTTGGTTATTCTTTTTTTTTTTTTTTTTTTAAAAAATGACTGTAGTGTATAAAAAATGCTAACATGCATTTTGGAGGAATTAAACAAGACTCCCAACAACTTGAGAAAATATATATAATGGTTTAGTATACAAATAGAATATTTGTATATTAATTTTAACAACACAACATACAAACTTATTTTTTAAAAGATCAGACTTTTAGAAGTTGATACAGTTCTTGCAAAAATATTTGCTTTGTAGATATAGTTCTATATTCCCACCCCAGTGCACTGATGTTTGTATTTGTCAAAAGGGAACATAAGACGATTACTGGGGAACGACTATGCAAAAAAAAAAAAAAAAAAAAATGAAACCACAATAACTATCATTAAATGACATTGTGAGTTAAGGAAACAGAGTTTAGAGTTTGGAGAGGCCAACTCAGATAGGAGTTGAGGAACTAACATAAGGAAGGGGCTTCACAGAGAGCTCCAGGGACTGCAGAGTGGTCTCCTTGAATTCTATACTAAGAGTTTTTTTTTTTTTTGCATGCGTGTGATGTGCACAAGACTTAAGAAAAAAACATCAGAGAAGAATAAACAGAATAATTCATGTGATGCACACAGGATTAGTAAAGTCCACATTTGAATTAGGCAGAGTAGAAATATCCCTTAGTGCAGGGTGTTATGGGCATGGTCTTCAGAAGAACATTACCTAAATAGTGGAGTCATATTAGCTATATGAACTATACTAACAAAATAAGAGATTGAAAAGAATTAAACTGTATCCAAATAATGTGAAGATATCCAGGCAGAAGTACCAGCGATATTTAAAGAAATATAACAAAATCCACAAAGCAAATGTAAAAAGCAGGAATATACAGAAACTCAACATGAGGAAAAAATAATAGAAACTGAGCTAATATGACAGACATTAGGAAATTTCAGACAAGCATATCAAAACACTTATGAATATTTTCTACATGTTACAACAGATAGAAGAAAGTATGGGCAGCATTTCAAAAGGAACCCCTAAATTGGAATATTTATTATCTGAAATGAAAAATACACTGCATGAGAGTAACAGTAGTCTAAATAACATGGGTCAAAAGTTTAGTGGACTTGAAAGACACAACAACAGGAACTATTCAAATTAAACAAGAGAAAAACAAGGAGGGTGAACATGGTTTCAGTGAGCTGCAGAACCACACCAGTGGATAGATATATTCGTAACTAGACTTCCAAGAGAAGAGAAAATGGGGCAGAATATAAATTTGAAGATACAATGGCCATATTTTTTTTCAAGTTCGTTAAGAATCATTAATCCCAAGGTCCAGATGCTCAATCAATGCTGAGCATAAAAACAAGAAGAAAACAGCGGTGCCTGTGTCTCAAAGGAGTAGGGCGCCAGCCCCATATACAGGAGGTGGCAGATTCAAACTTGGCCCTGGCCAAAAACTGCAAAAAAAAAAAAAATAATAAGAAAATTGCAAGAAAGTTTGCCATAGTAAAATTCCATAACATCCCCAAACAATATGAACAACAGTAAAACATTAATAAAGTTTTAAGGATACCCATTAGAAAACTAAATATTACATATCAATATATATTATTAGAAGAAATATAGAAATGACAAAGACTTGTCACTAGGAGCCATGAAAGCCAGAAAACATGGAATGACATCTTTGAAATAGTTAAAAAAAAAAAAAGACATTTTGAAATCTAGCATTCTATATCTTCTATATCCAACAAAAAATACCTTTCAAAGATAAAGGCAAAATAATTTTTTTTCTGAAATACAAATGTTGAGAGGATTAGCCATCATAAGACCTGGATTAGTAAATTGTGGTACATGTATACCATGGAATACTATGCAGCCTTAAAGAAAGATGGAGACTTTACCTCTTTTGTGTTTACATGGATGGAGCTGGAACATGTTCTTCTTAGCAAAGTATCTCAAGAATGGAAGAAAA
>CAUYON010198338.1:0-10604 GCA_963573935.1 Arctocebus calabarensis
GGGAGGGTGAGTGGCCTTGCAGACTCAGGTGTCAGTTTGACTGGTGGCCCAGGTGGACCACAGCCTGCCCTCCCTGCCCCTCTCCAAGCTGCTCAAACATGGGAAGGTCTCTGGCCACTGTGCCTACAGGAGGGTGTCTTGGTGTCCACATTGCTGAAATTTGGGCTGAGTGATTCTTTGTTGTGGGGGGGGCAGTACTGGAATACCCCATCCTGGCTGTGACAACCCCAAACTCCTGCAGACCTTGCCTGATGTCCCCTGAGGGAAGCCACATCTGGGCGGGACTCCCAACTCTGGAGTCCATGCTTCCTCCATCCACAGCCCTATCCTCCCTTGGGAAGAAGGACAAGAGGTGTCCTATGTCCACTGGTCAGTCTCTCATTGGGATCCTCCTCCAGCCTGTCCTTGAGGACCTGTTTGTTCATCTGTACTAGTTTCTAATGACACAGGTGACATTTGAGCACATAGTCCTTGCAAAACACTCCAGCTTTCCCAGTGAAGCTGAGGGGCCTTTGAGCACCATCCATGGGGATGTGAAGTCCATGCTGGGTGACTATGCTGTTCCCCCACCCTGTAAGGGGCCCAGAACAGGTGGGAATGATGTTTTGCTGCTGACCACAGGTGGCCCTCTGACCCCAGTGACTCTTCTCACTTCCTGTAAGGAGCCAGACGTGTTTCTGGGTACCGCATGCATGCACAGTAAAGGCAGACAGCCCTTCTCACTTGCCAGGCTCTCCTGGAGCTGCCTCCAGATTGTACCCCTAGCTCTGCCTTTTTCCTGGGACAGCTGCATGTGCTTTCCCAGAGGGGCTCCTGGAGTAGGGTGGCATTCAGTAGGGCTGTTCTCGTGTTGTGGTCATTGTCCAAGCACAGTGGCCCTGCATATTCTTGGGTGAGCCTTCTGGGGCGTGTGTGTGTGACTGCCAGGATCACTGGCACCTCATGTGGTGAGGATATAAGGCCCTGAATTATGGTAACTGCCAAGTTGCTTTGGGCAGAGGTGGACCCCCCTGTGGGCAGTGTTCTGGGCCGTTCACCCCACCTTTGTCTGGCACCATCTGGTGGTGACATGAGACACTTCAGTTGGTTTTATAGTATCTACTTGTTTTATTAAGTTTTTTTATTGATACATAATGTACATATTTTCAGGGTATAGGTGATAATTTAATACAACTATATAATTTTTAAAGATCAAGTCAGTGTAGGTGGGATATCCTTCATCTTAAATATTTGTCTTTATATTAGGAACCTACGAATTCTCTCCTAGCTGCTTTGGAATATACAGTAGATTACTGTAAACTGTAGTCACTCTACTGATCTATGAAACACTAGGTCTTATTCCTTCTGTCAAACTGTATTTGTGTCCATTCATCATCTTCTCTGCATTCTCATTTCCCTCCCCTTCCTGGCCTGGTAACCAGCAATTTACTCTCGATCTTCTTGAGATCCACTTTTTTTGACTTCTACATGAGTGAGAACATGCAATATTTGACTTTCTGTGCTTGGCTTATTTCACCTAACATAATGACCTCCATTTCTAAGCATATTGCTGTAAATGACAGAACTTTACTCTTTTATGGCTGGATAGTATGCCATTGTATATATGTACCACATTTTTATACATTTATCTGTTGTTGGGCACTTAGGTTGATTCTTTATCTTGACTAATGTGCATAGTGCTGTAATAAACATGGGAGTACAGATTTTTTTTTAATATACTAATTTTTTTCTTTTGTATATGTACTCAGCTGTGGCATTGCTGGATCACATGATAGTTCTATTTTTTATTTTTTGAAGAACCTCCGTACAGTTATTTATAGTGCTCCCTTAGATGCTTTTTTACCAAAGCATTAAGATATGAGGGTTCCCTTTTCTCCCCATTCTTGCCAACATTTGCTATTGCCTGTTTTTTGGATAAGAGCCATTTTAACTAAATGAGGTATTGTTATTTCATTGTGGTTTAATTTGCGTTTCTGTGATGACTGGTTATGTTGTGCATGTTTTCAAAAACCTGTTTGCCATTTGTAAGTCTTTTTTGGAGAAATGTCTGTTCAGATGTTTTGCTCATTTTTAAAAATTGGATTTGACTTTTTGCTATTTAGTTGTTTGAGCTCCTTAGATGTTCTGGTTATTAATCCCTTGTCAGATGGATAGTTTGCAAATGTTTTCTCCCATTCTGTGGGTTGTCTTTTCACTTTGTTGATTATTTTTTGTGCTGTGCAGAAGCTTTATATCTTTGAGCAATTCCACTTGTTTATTTTTGCTTTGGTTGCTTGTGTTTTTGAGGCCTTACCAAAAAATTTTTGTCCAATGTCCTAGAGCATTTCTCCAATGTTTTCTTCTAAAACATTCATAGTTTCAAGTCTTAGATTAAGACTTTAATCCATTTTGATTTGACTTTTGTGTATGGTAAGAAGAGTCTAGTTTCATTCTTCTGTCTATGGTTATCCAGTTTTCACAGCACCATTTATTAAAGAGACTGTCCTTTCCCCATTGTATGTTCTTGGTGATTTTGTCAAAAATGAGTTGGCTGTAAATGTGATTTACACAAGGATTCTCTGTTCTGCTCTGTGTTTTTTATGCCAATCCTATGCTAATTTGATTATTATAGCTTTGCAGTATATTTGCAGTCTAGTAATGTGATGTCTTCACCTTTGTTTTTTGTTTAGGATTGCTTTGGGGCTATTTGGGGTCTTTTGTAGTTAAATATCAATTTTAAGATTATTTGTTGTATTTCTTTGAAGGATGTCATTGGTGTTTCGAATCTGTAAATTGCTGTGGATAGAATTGTCATTTTAACAATATGGTAGACCCTCTATAGTTGACCACCTCCCTATACTGACCACCTCTTTAAGTTGACCTAATTTTCATAGACCAGATATTCACCCCATGTACATATTCCTTATGTTGATCACCTCCATATGTTGACCAGTTTATTATAGTCCCTGTAAGTGGTCACCTACAGAGGTTCTACTATATTAATTCTTCTAATTCCTGAGCATGGACCCATCTTTACATTGGTTTTAATTTTTGTTTGCCTGATCCCTCCTTAGGGGATCCCTCCTGTCTAGGCTGTCTTTGTATTAGTATGTCTCTTCCTGAACTCGTGTTCCCAACCTTTCTGATTTCTCCCTTGTTTTTTCTGTAGGTGTACATGGTTTTGCACGCTCATTCTTTGTCTCTTCTAATGGTTCCATATGTTTTCTTCTAGGCTTTTACTGTTAAATTTTGTTTAGAAGTTTTGTCCCAGAGAGTATTTAAACTTTGATGTAGTTGAATTAATCATTTTTTTCCTCTCTGGTTTTTGCTTTTGCTTATTTTCTTACCATAGTCTTTACGGGTTTAAATCTCTGATTTAGGTCAAAATTCTTTCTGATTGTTCGTTTTCATGGCTTCTTAGGACATCCATGCCCTGCCTTGGCAGGAGAGGGCCCAAGTAAAGCAAGTGCCTCTTTTTGTTCTTGTCTATAGGACTTGGATGTCTATGTGCTTGTACAGAGAGTCCTTCTCCCAATTTGTACTTTGGGAATCCCTGTTTTAGTACTGTAATGTATTTCCTGAATAGTCAACATTTTTAAAGATATCTCAGAGCCCACTTTCTTGAAAATGAGTACAGAGCTAATAAATCAAAACTTACACATTTCCCCAATTCCCTAGACATTTAAACAGTGAATGCGTGGGTTATCAAATACTTTTGAACATTTAATTAAAACATGCATTTAATACAGGCAGTCCCTGAGTTACAAACATCTGATTAACATATAACTCGCTCTTATGAATGGAGGCTATTATAGTAAGTCCCTGAGTTACAAACATTTGACTGACATGCAATTCACAATTAATAGAGGCTGTTACAGATAATTGGTAAATAAATATACCTGTTCCAACTTACATATGAATTCAACTTAATAAAGCCACAGAACCGATCTCATTTGTAACCTGGGAACTTCCTATATATCCAGTTCCTGTAAAGTTTTCAATTTGCCCATAATGTTGTACTTATTACACTCTTAATTATTTTTTTATTATTAAATCATAGCTGTGTACGTTAGTGCAATCAGGGAGTACAATGTGCTGGTTTCATATACAATCTGAACTATTTTCATCAAAATGATTAACATCGCCTTCATGGCATTTTCTTAGTTATTGTATGAAGACATTTGTATTTGGCATTTAGTAAGTTCGCTTGTACCCGTACATGCTTAATTATTTCACTTACATTAAAACTGGTTAGAAAAAGTCAAATATTATGGATCAGGATGCAGATATCATTCATGTGGATAATTTATTTCTTCTCAGTGTTGTTTTCCTTGCATGAAGTAATTTTACTTGCATCTTTCAAGAGATTCAATCTCATTGAAATCGAGAGAAAAAGCAATAGCTGTCTGAGAGCAGCCAAGCTTGGCAGGTTGGGGTCCACAGGTTGACTCTGGGCTGGGGCCTGGGGCCAGGGGCCCAGGGTGCCTCCCGTCTCGTCTGCGTGTCTTCAGGCTGTGTTCCTGTGGAGTATTCAGTTGGTGTGCCATGAGACCCTTGCAATCATTTCTTTCTCATAGATGTAATTTGATTTTCTTGAAACTTGGAGTCTTTCTCAGCAGTGAGGATATCCTTTAGTTTAGTATAGCTGGCAGTACTCACCTCCTTCTTGTGCCCTAATTACTTAGTATATTTGGAAACTCATTTATGTCTTACCTGACCCTCAGTACACTTGGAAGGGGGATAGGCTGAGTCTGTGTGGCTGTGTTTCTCAGATGGCCTGATTGTTGATAATGTTCTGGGGCTACTCTTTTTCACTGCTTGTCTTATCTGTGCTCAGTGGCAGTTGGAGCCTCCTTCTGCCAAGTTACTCTGTCACCAGGGGTGTTGGTTTTTTCTGCTCTTGGTCCAGTTTCTACTTATTCAGCATTCTTGTGACTTGTCCTATTGTCCCATTCTTGCTGTTACACACACACAAATCATGGTCCTGGCTCTTCGTGAGGTTACATGAATGTGATAGAATTAACAAAGGCTTGGCTATGCGATCATATTTGTGTTACTAAAATCGGGAAAGGAAGTTTCCTGTGATAGGCTACATTTCATCCCTTATTGATTTTTAATTTATGATTTATTTTGTATGTTTTATTCATTCTTCATTGGTTTTATGCTTTCTCTATTTTAACTTTTCTGTTTTGATATCATAATAAACTCATGTCTGTTTGCAGATTTCGGCTTGTAAAGCAATAGTTACATTGTATTTCTTATTAACTGATGCTGAAGTTAACACTAGCTGAAGCTAACACTGTTTAAATGTTTTTGTCCTTTGTCATTTTAGTCCTTCTTCTGACACTCATGAAAGCATCCTGGTTTCTAGCAACAATAGAATGTTTCTGAACCATCTTGATTTTCCTTCTGCCTGAAGTTATTGGATTTACTGTGCTTCATGAGTTCTTGTTCTTAGTACTGGAGACCAAAATCTGGGTGCCAGAGGCATGTGGGTGTGGGAAAGTGTCCTGCACTTCAGACTGCTTGTACAAGTGTCATAGCTAGGAAATATGTTGTTTTCTTATGGTTAGGGTTCACATCAAGTGTTATCTACCCAGCTTCCCTTTGGTACTTGGTGCCATGGGCGGCTAAGCTTTCTGTGCCTGGTTAGTTGGCAGCCCTCCGTATTTTGCTTTCTCCCACTACCAGGTATGATAGTGGGTTGGGAATCCCAGGGCACAATGTATGGTGCCTGATGAAGCACTGTGAAACTTAGGGACTTGATCAACTGTGCATTTTTTCAGTGTGCTCTGGGTGGTGAGTCCAAATCTGCTGCTTTCTGGTAGGCAGCTGGGGCCACCCCCAGACCCTGATGCCTTTCAGTGGGGAAGCCATGATAATCTTCTGAGAACTTGGCACCTCATCACCTCATCCTGCTCAGAGCCAGCCTTGTCTTCTCTTTAGCTTTTGAACAGTAATTCTCAACCTTCCTAATGCCACTGTCCTTTAATACAGTTCCTCATGTTGTGGTGATCCCCAACCATAAAATTGTTTTTGTTGCTACTAGCGGCATTAGGAGATGAGAACCACTGCTTTTGGAGGAAGCAGGAGAACCTGGCCCCCTGCTGGCTACTTTGCCTGCCACTTTCCCTGCATGTCCCTGTTCTTCCTTGGAAGCACCAAGGGTGTCCCATTCCCAGGGCTCTTATCCACACTGTCCTCTGCTTGCACGGTTCTGCCCCCAGACTGTTGCATAGCTGGCACAATTTCAGTCCACTAGGGTTCAGTGGACTTGTCACCCTCTTTTTAAGGGCCTTCCTTAAACGTCCATTATCCCCTCCATCTTCCCCAAATGGACACTGTCAGTTCACTGTGTTTAATTTTTATACTTGACATTCATTTTTTTTCTATATTTGTTTACTTGTTTGTTTATATTTCTGCCATTAGAACATAAAGGTTCCTGGGAGTGCGACCTTCATCTATTTTGCTTTTCACTATATTCTTGGGGCCTAGAAAATTCCCAGCATGAAAGGAAGCAATAAGACTTGATTTGTTGAATGAATGGTGACTCCATGATTTTTAGTAGGCACAAGTAGCAGTAGGTCACGAATGGTGACTCAGCAATTCCTAGCAGGCAGTAGTAGGGCCCTGCTACTTTTGTAAATGTTAATCACTTTAAAAAATAAAAAAAAGTGTAAATTTGCTGGGGAAAAGTTATGAACAATATAGGTGTATATAAAACGCAAAGGATTTTATCTTTTACCCCTTTCTTGGACATTATCTGATGGTGGTGCCTTTCAAGAGAAGGAAGGGTCAGGGAGAGACATTACTGGGAAGACTAAGAGTTCTGTGCTGGCCTTGTGATAGTCAAGGTGCCTCTTAGACACCTGAGCAGAAATTTGCTCTCCATATCTAGATCTCAGGTGAGGTCTGAGTTGGAGAATATAAATTTGGGGAGTGGAAGAATGTCTTTGTCATTTAAGGCCCTGGGACTGGATGAGATTGAGACACAGGCTGTCGGTGAGAGGTAAGGACAGAGTATGGAGTGCCAGTGTCAAAGGACAGGGCCGAGGCAGCACCAAGAAAAGAGGCCAGTGGGAAGGTGCTGGTAAGGCAGGAAGAGAGGGTTGTGGTGTGTGCATGCCCAGGAAGAATCATCAAGTGAGGTAAGAATGCCAGGTAAATGTGACTTTTGACAAGGAGTGAATCACCTTTTTAGCATTAATATGTCCCATTTTATTTGCTTAGTTTGCCAAACCTAAGTCAGAAAGAAAAGGGGGCAGGGAGTCCATGTGAAAGAAAATCAGCCAAAACACCATTAATAAAGCCTTTATTCTGGAAGGCTAGGCACATGAAGGCTCTAGAACAGTCTGACTTAGGATAGGAGGGTGAATGTTTTGTAGGGCGTTAGCAAGAAGGTGATGGTCACAGTTACTAGTAGACTTATGGGAGGAGGTGGCCCAGTGCCCCTAGTTGTGGAAGTGGGAACAAGAAGGGGCATTGCTTCTAAGGCTTGGTGGCCCTCTTGGTAGTCAGGGCTTCCCTGGGAATAGGAAAGGTATTTTTAGAGATTGGTAGCTCTTTCAGGCAGCCTGGACTTTGTCAAGAGGGATGAAAGAGAGCAGGGACTGAAGTCAGGTGCAGGAGGGGTAGGAAGGCTGCACTGGGGGGTTCTCAGGCCCGTGAGGGTCTCTGTGCTGCAGTGGCCTTGGGTAAATAGTTGGGTCTAGGGGGCCTGGGATGTGGTTGGATGTACATGGTGCAGGTGCCTGCTGGTTTTGGCAAGAGCAATGTTGTTAGGAGGAGAGATGAGGAGGTGAGAACACAACAGCAGGGACGAATCTTTGTATGATTTTGCTGTGAAGGGGAGAAGCAGATGAGGTGAGAGCTAGTGGGGAGCTTGAGATCAGGACTGAGTTTTTAGAGGCAAATCCTGGAGCAAATTCTGTGTTCATGTGATGCTCCCAAGAGGTAGAAGGGCAAAGTGTGCAGGCAGGAGAGGGAAGATCCTTGTGGGGGCCCTGTGAGAGGGCTCAGGGCAGGCCCGACCCTCCTGATCCTAACTCCTGATTCCTCTTCTGTGGAGGTCACAGGCCAGAGTTCCCAGGGTGTGTGAGGATGAAAAGGAGACAAAGGCATCAAGCAGGGCATTAGTAGCCGTGTCTGTTTTTTCTTGAAGAGGATAAGGATCAGGTGCTGAGAGGCCCAGGGACCCCCACCCTGTCCTGCTAAGCACCCTTCCTCCCTGCAGCTTGGGGGAGCCCCGCAGAGAAGCAGGTCCAGAGAGCCTGTGGACAGCTCTGTGTAGTGTAGCCCCTCCTGTGAGGGTGGGAGTGAAGGCCTTCTCTTCTTTCTTCTCCCCACTAGTGCCTGACCATAGGGTCAGCCCTTTGGTGTGAGCCTGACTAAGTTTACCAGCATTGCTGAAGGGGATGTGACAGGAATTTGGAGAAAGTGGTTGGCCTGGCTGTAGGAGTCAGGTTAGAGGACTAAGAACAGCACTTTCACCAGGAGGCTATTTGATCTTAAACAATGAGTGGGGGCTTGGGCCTTGATCAGCCATTGGAGTGGCAGCTCATGTTGTCAGGAGTAGGGTGGGGCAGGTAGAGGTGCCTGGTGTGACAGGAGGCAGGCGATAGTGTCTGCCCTGGCACTGGGACATGTGGGAATGAGCAGTTTCATGTTTACTGCCTCTGAGCCACGCTAGGTCCTGCCTGGGCCCAGGTTCTCTAGCTGGGTGGGTGGGGACTGCTCCTGCCTTACCACAGGCCCTCTGATTCTGCACAGACCCAGCGGCTCCTTTGCCACACTCACAACCTGCTCCTCAAGGCCCTCCTCACTCTCTAGGCCCAGGGGAATGGTGGCAGAGGTGGGAGGTCTCAGTGACCTTCAGTTGCTGCTGTTTCAAATTACCACATGTGGTGGCATGTCCCTGAGTCCTAACCTTGGCTCCTCCTGAGTCAGTAAATCCTATGGGAAAAACAGTTTTACGAGCAGTTGGGTGGGGTAAACCCAACACCTCCTTCCTTACCTAAGGAGATCAGCCATAGAGATGGTAAGTGAAGGTATAAAAATTACATCTATATGAAAGATAGGAGTAGAAAGACATACACACTTTATCAAAATACATAAGCAGAATTTAGAACATTAATTTTGAAAAACATTGTGTGTATGTGTGTAAACATTGGTTATTTTGGAGTAGCGAGATTTCCAAACTTCATTATTTATATTACTTTGTATTGTCTATATTTCTTATAAACACATTTGTAATCAGAAAAGTAATCAAGTTATTTTTATTTTGGAATGGAGGTTTGGATGATTAATCAATAATAGAATAATGGATACAGAGACTGGTGTAGCCACACTGCTGAATTCTTTTGTTTTTTAAATACATTTTATATATTTTATTTTGAGATAGAGTCTTACTCTGTTGCCTTGAGTTGAATGCTGTGGCCTTATAGCTCACAGCAATCTCACGTTCTTGGGCTCAAGTGATCTTCCTCCCTCAGCCTCCCAAGTAGATGGGACTATAGACACCTGTCACAATGGCTGGCTAGTTTTTCTATTTTTAGTAGAGATGGAATCTTGTTTTGCTTAGTCTGATCTCAAACTCCTGAGCTTAAGCAATCTACCTGTGTCAGCCTCCCAGGGTGCTAGGATTACAGGTATGAGCCACTGTGCCAGCTTTGAGTTAGTTTTTTTTTTTTAATATGGTTTGAGATAGGGGTCCACATACATTCTTTTGCATGTGACTATCCAATTGTTGTCTTAGCATCGTTTGTTGAAGAGAGTATTCTTTCCCCATTGAATGTTCTTGGTACCTTTGTCAAAAATCCATTGACATACATGTATGTGTTTATTTATGGACTTTCAATGCTATTTTAGTGATCTATATTTCTATTCTTTGCCAATACCATACTGTCTTGATAACTTTAGTTTTATATTAATAGTAATATTAAATCAGAAAGTCTGTGTCCTTCAATTTTGTTCTTTTTTTTTCATTTTTTTTTAAGATTCTTTGTTCCCTTGCATTTCCATGTGAATTTTCTAATCAGTTTGTCATTTTTTATAAAAAAAAGGCTACTGGCATTTTGGTAGGGATTGTATTAAACCAGTGGAATAATTTGGGTTATATTGCCATCTTAACAATATTAAGTTTTCTAATCCACAAATAGAAGATAATCTTTCCATGTATTTGATTTCTAAAAATGAAATGTTTCCTAGTTTTCAGGGTGCAAGTTTTGCATTTCTTTTGTTAAATTAATTCTGAAGGTTTTTTTTGATGTTATTGCAAATACAGTTGTTTTCTTTAACTTTTAAGTTTATTTTCAGTGTATAGCAGTAAAACTGACTTTTATATATTGACCTCATGTCCTACAACTTTGCTGAACTTGATTATTTGCTGTAATAGTTTTTAATTAATTAATTAAAACATAGCTATATATGTAAATGCAATCATGGGGTACAATGTCCTGGTTTTATATATAATTTGAAATATTTTTATTTATTTATTTTTTTTTTTTGAGAGCCTCAAGCTGTCACCCTGGATAGAGTGCTGTGGCATCACAGCTCACAGCAACCTCCAATTCCTGGGCTCAAGAGAGTCTCTTGCCTCCGCCTCCCAAGTAGCTGGGACTACAGGC
>CAUYON010198339.1:0-39932 GCA_963573935.1 Arctocebus calabarensis
AGAGATACTTTGCTAAGGAGAACATGTTCCAGCTCCATCCATGTAAATACGAAAGAGGAAAAGTCACCATCTTTCTTTAAGGCTGCATAATATTCCATGGTATACATGTACCACAGTTTATTAATCCATTCGTGTATCGATAGGCTCTTGGGCTTCTTCCATGACTTAGCAATTATGAATTGGGCATCAATAAACAATCTGGCACAGATATCTTTGTTGTTCTGTGATTTTTGGTCATCTGGGTATATACATTTTGTGAGTTAGATGAACACAATTTTTTCCTTTTCTTTAAACATCTCAAGCATCTCAAACCAAGCTCAACTTACAAATATTCCCAGGGTAAAGACATGGCACACGTGTTACCTTCGAGACTTATGTTAACCTATTTACATACAATATATGAGTCTGTTGTTGTTTTCTTTTTAGCCTATTGTATTTAAAGACTTCACTTCACAGTCAAGAGTCATTTGGAGAGTGCAGGTGAGTGAACAAAATAAATTTCCTTCATCAGAGCTGTGACTTAGGGGCAGTTTTGTCTCTCCCAGCCTTCTGGTCTGCCCTTAATTTACTGCAGAGCAGTGGGGTCTTGGATTGTTCGATATTTCAATCTTAAGGGTTGGTAATATGTTTAGCAATGTATCCTTTTTAACAAAATCTATTACAATAACATTTGAGCATTGTGTCAGGGCCTTTTCTCTTTAATCTCTAAAACTACAAGTGTAGTTTAAAAACCTCATTCTTTCAGTGTGTCAATACTCCTCACAATTCTACCATTTTACATGATTAGTGATTAGATTGGGAATAATATAACCAAAAGTAACTGTTTGGGCCAGAATATTAATTTAAGCAAAATTGCTTTCACATAGACATATCTCTTGGCAGATATGGGATTTTTTTTTTTTTTTTACTATAAATGGGATTATTGAAAGGATTCTGCAGATAGATTTCTTAGTCTATTTTTCTGATCAAGTGAAGGACCTGTTGGATGAAATGGTAGTTTGTTTCACCTTTACTATCACCTTGCCTCATGTCCAGGGCATGTACCAGTTGCTAACTTTCCTTTTTCTCAGCCTTTGCTCTCCATTGCTCTCCACTCTGGCCTAATTTTTTTAATCTGCTTTTTTTCTCTCATAGGCTCATTTCACCACTTAGAAACATATATTAACCTACTTACCTACTTTTTGCCTGCATTCAATAGAAAAATAAGCTTCACCACCGTGGTAAGGTCTTTGTCTAACCTATGCCTGGAAAACAGAACACAGCAAATACTTGTGGAAGGTATAAATGAAGCAAAGGCTTTCCTTGGTGTCTATTAATGAAATTGATTTATGCGAAACTCCTTAGTTCAAGTAGTCTAGTCAAAAATTATACTTAGATGTAGAATAGTAGATCACATTAGGGCTGAAATGGGGAGCAGAATCACTATGTTACTTAACTCCATGTGGAAATCTGGGCACCAAGGAATCTTCATTTAGGAGACTAAATGAAGTTAATCCTAGCAATTTTCAATATTATCTTTCTGTATCCCAAAGGACAAAACCCAGAAACCCCAGAAAACCAACACATCCACATCTATATTTCCATCAACTAACTTTCTTAAATAATAATGTCAATCTATTTATAATCAAAGATATCCCCTTTATTTGCTGCTTACTTCTGACCAAGTAGACACCAAGTGTCTCCGAGAGTAGCTGAGGAATAGATAGTTGCTTTCCTCACTATCAGCTCAGCTGTCACCTACTGTGACAAGTTCCAAGTCATTAAAGACTGTCAGAGAAAAACTAAATCATGAATACTAGCTCCCACGTGGAGTAATGGGAACATTAGTAGGTGACCAGAGAACAGAAGTCACATGTCTCAGAACATAGTACCTTACAATTGCACAAATACTGTCAAAATCGGCTGATGCTTTTGGTAAGGAAACCATATTTCCCCAGGAGGTCCAGAGATACAAAATTGCATAAGCACACATATAACTTACATAAATCTGCATACCGTACTCAAAACTCCTCTGACATTCACCTATGCGAAATAAAATAAATAATGAAATTGGGCAGCGCCTGTGGCTCAAGGAGTAGGGTGCCAGCCCCATATAATGGGGATGGCGGGTTCAAGCCCTGCCCTGGCCAAAACTGAAAAAAAAAAAAATAATAATAAATAAATAAATAATAATGAAATCTTACAGTAGTTGCAGTCAAGCCACTGAAGAAATTCTAAAAGACTTCTAAAATTCAAGGGTCAGTGGAACAATGGGCTAATTTTCTTGATTTTAGTTCTGACATTTAGGACAGTTCCAGAGTAAGTCAGAGAGCACAACTAGAAATAAATGGAATCAAAATGAAGACTGCTCCTGAAAACAGTTATGTCTGCTAATGCTAATGTATCGAACACTTAATTGGCTCACGGCACCATACTAGCTCCCCTAGGAATTGCTTTTGAGATCCTAGAAAGTATCAAAGTAGAATTCTGTCTGCACATGGAGCGTTGGTGCCAGAATCTTTACACAAATGAACTGCTCTTTCTATTTTCCATTGCCTATTCTAAATAATACCAACATACATACTTAATTCAGAAAAGCATGCTTCAGTTGAAAGTTCTTATTTTATTAAAGTTCAGAAAAATTTACTAGTCTATAATTCTGAGGCTCATAATTTCCCTTCACAGAAGATATAGGTTACTATATAAAACCCCCTGCAGATTTTTCCCTTTGTTTAAATAATATCCTGTAATTCAAGCCAATATACTTTACAATAGTGTGTTAAAAGCAAATAGCAAAAGCAGTTTAGCTGGAAATTAAGGTTCTTCCATCAGCATTTCTACTCACTCTGGATATTTTCTGATACAAAGCTTTGGTCTCTCCTTTCACAATGTTATTCTGCAGGAGTAAAGCAAGTAACCATAGCTTCATAATGCTAAGCACTCCAGTGGGAAACACAAACAGAGTGCATAAACCAAAGTATTCATTTCATGAGGTTTTATTAAAAGGCTTCACCTCTAAATTGAGCTGTCATACACTGTTGGGAAACTTTTTACCACAGTTTATTTTAACTATGTAAAACATTAAAAGGAATGGAATTTCTTCAGCTTTTCATGTAATGGGCATGACCTCTCTTACACACCACAAACAATCTATACCACATTTAATCAAATTGGCTGGAGAGTAGAATCAGCCCATATGTTTTCCCACTTCCCCCAATTTTCAGAAATGACCCCAACCTCGTTAGCATGCTGTAGATTTTCATGTATACCCAATAAGTTCTTTGGCCTTCTTCCTGAGAAACTATACTGCCTGATGAAAAGATATCCTTCAGATGAGAAGGACATTGTGTAATTTATAAATCATTCATTGGTGACACGGCTTTATATAGTATTTCAAGGAATTGCATTAACTGCTTTTGCAGTTTCCTCAAATGTTGCTTTCGGTTGACAGTGTCATAGGTCATTACCGATTTTTTCCTTACATAAGCAATACCGACTTCCTATTAAAAATACTAATTTCCACCCTACTACGGTAGCTTTTGAAGTGGCATGTATATTAAAAAAAATCAAGTTGCTTTGAAATATTAAAGGAATATATTTAACTGAAGGGTTTTCAGACAGGTTGTTTTTCTGTATTCCTGATGACAGAAAGATTTTAGCCTACAAAGTCAATAGTAAATTTTATTAAAGTCATTATTTTCCTGTTACGGGCCTCGTGCTTTAAATAAACTACAGCTGACAATGCTGTCTTACACACTGTCACACTGTAAAATGTCCCCTCTTTATTACCACAGGGACGATTCATTTAGAACTTTGAAAGTGTTTTCACATTAGAGGTGCTCATTTGCAGAGCTGGCCTATGGCTGTGTTTAAAGAATGTGGTTGATACTTCTATATTTCTGTAAATATTCTAGGGAAACATATAAACTTGCCAACACAACATTTCTTAGATAAAGATTAATGCCCCTTCTCCACAGATAAAATAGATCTCAATCTTTTCATATTAATGTGCTCTGACTACTTATGACATTATTTTTCCCACTAGCCAATGGAGTAAAAGTATGAGCCAAGCACTTGATATGTATATGAACATGTTTTGTTTCAGGAAGTTTTATTTTCCCCCAAATTGTACTCTTGAATGAATAGCCCACCTCCTCCGCATCATCTTCTGATCAATGTTATCTTAATTATAGGAGTGCGTGGTAGCCAGAAATCCAATAATCATCCAGAAAACATTTTCATCCCAACTGACTGAACTATGTTTTTTATTTTGGATCCATGGAATAGCATCCCAATTTGTGCCCATTTGAGGCTCTATATAATACACATCTTGTCACACCATTCTTTAGCATATGCTGCATAATTCAAAAATGAATTATTCTTTTCTCTCTCCCATGCATCTAAACCCCTCTACCTATCCACATACACTACTATGAAGCAGACAGAAAGAATTAGAAAAAAAAAGACTTGCCTTACATTTGAAGTCAGATGTAACCAACGCCACTAAATCCACATGTGTTTTCCAAACTCTTTTGTACTTTAAGATATTTCTTCACACTGCCTCTCTATTTATTCAGGACTATGAAAACTAGATGAATGTTTACCTTAAAATCTTTAAAATCACATGGTCACAACTGCTGGACTTTCCTTTCTTCCCTTTGGAGGAAAGAGCAGAGTAAGAAAGGCTAGGTGCATAATTTACTCTAGAAATAGCCAGGACTGGTTCTCTGGTTCTCACCCTCCCAATCTGGCATCATTTTATTTGAGCTCATGCTACATTGAGACCCAGAGGAAAAAATGAGAAGATGTTTATAAACCCTTGCCCTAGACTAAGAAAGACTTGATCAATGGCAAGTCTTTGATTTCAAACCCAGTTCTGTCCTGTTCGATCTTTGGAGTGATCTTTGCTGCTGGTCCGTGCTTACATTCAGATCTCATTGGTTTCTATTTCTGTAGCCTTTCAGACTAAGTGAAATAGAGTAGAAACCATAAAATGATCTCTCTCGAAGAGATAAAAATAATTCACTTTAATAATATACTGCAAGTAAATAGCTTATGTGACATCCCTATAAAAGGAGAAATATTCCTTTTTGTTTGTTTGTTTTAGAAATATTCTTTACTTAACAAACATTTGCAGTTTGTTCCTGGTTGAGTTCTTCTGTGTAATAATACAATTAAGCTATGTTTGGCTATATTGAATTTAAATCACTCACAATCCCCCCCCCATAAATATATATATACACATACATCGTACATACACCCAAGCACATACACCCAACAGATGACCTATTCAATAACAACCTTGAATTTTCCCCACATCCCTTCCACACAGCTTAGAATCTCGACTAACTCACAATCACTGGAGTTCCTTATAAAACGTCGTGTGAACTTAGATAGTATCAAAATGCCTGATTTGTGATGTGTGTGTTACTGTTCACTTCAAAGTGATTTCACTACCATTTCTTATCAATGGAAAACTTTCAAGATATTTAAAAGCAATGCCCTTAAATCTTTTGGGTGCAATAAAGCAAAAATGGCAGGTGGCTATATGAAAGTGGTAGGATATATTTAAAGGAAATACTCATAGGGAAAAAGTGTAACATTGTTTAGGGTCCATTTATATACATTTTATCGGGAAGAATGTGTTTTGGAGTGATGTGAGAGTCTCGCCATTTGCTCAGTGAGAACATTAGCTGCTTTATAGAGCAATGTTGTTATTTTTATGAAAGATGGAGAAATGAAACATTAGAAAACCTTCCTAGCAATCAGAGGAGCTGAGTTCAGCAATGATAAATAAAGAGGCCAGTAGGCTAAACTTAAAAACACTAATTCCTTAAATAGAAAAGATTAAAATTCTTTACCATTAGGCAACCTTTCTGAGGAAAAGAGGAGAAAGAACCTAATGCTTATGAAGCAAGACTTCTGGTTAATTAAGGAAAAGGAAAGAAACAGACTGTACTTGCTATTTTGGGCAGGTTATCAAATGTGACTAATGTGACTAAAGGACAGTCAGATGGTATTTTCGAATGGGGGAAGAAGTGAATATTCTTAATATAGGTCACAGAGACAAGTCTCTAAAACCTGCTTCTGGTGAGAAGTTAGGTTCAGAACCAAACTAAACAAATAACACAATTTGCCTCCTTTTTAGTCATAGTCTCCATTTTGCTTCTTTATGAAGAGTAGCTGACATGTCCTGGCATTCACTGCATCATTGGCAGCAGTGAACCTTGACACTGAACACCTTGACACCTTGAACCTTGAACAGTCCATGTGCCATCAAGAGGAAGCTTTTATAACTACACAAATTAAATGTAAAACTTCTCAAAACTTAAGACTATAGTCATCATTGCCCTAAAAGTGTGAGTGTGAAACTCATGAATGATTCAGAAAGAAATGATTGCTATTCAACATTGGCCCCAAGCTGTGTCTATGGAGAAGAGGAAACAGGTGGAATGGAAAATGGTGGATTCACTGTCCCTTTGGGACAGATCCTTAGAATTCCAGAGAAGGAGGAGAAAGCCTCCCATTTTTCCTGTGAAGAATTGAGGTCCCGACTGGAAGAATGACTTGCCTCCCTGCTTGGTAAACCATCGACAAGAAAGTGGATGGGAAAAGTCTCTTGATGTGCCCGAACCTCCACTTTGGCTGTGAAGTGGTAGGTATTAATCAAGCCTTCCCTGTGATTGTTGTTTCAATCTAAGGACTTTGTAAAAGGGAAAAAGTAACATGGTACCAGGGGCAGAAGGGGAAGAATGAAAAGAATAGAGAGAACCTAGAGATGAACCCAGCCACCTATCACCAGCTGATCTTTGTTAAACTAAACAAAAGCGCACACTGAAGAATCATTATTTTTAAAATGGTGCTGAAAGAACTGGTTAACCATAGTTCGCAAGTCTTCTTAAGAAGACTGAAACTGGACCCGCACCTTTCACCACTTACAAAAATTGACTCTCACTGGATAAAAGATTTAAATTTAAGACATGAAATGATAAAAATTGCAGAAGAAAGTATGGGAAAAACGCTTAACAATATTGGCCTGGGAAAAGATTTTATGAAGATCTCCTTCACAATTGCAGCAACATGAAAAATAAATGAATGGGATATGATCAAACTAAAAAGCTTCCACACAGCTAAGGGTAAAACAATTAGAGTATACAGCCAACTCTTAGGATGGGAAAAGAGGTTTGCATGCTATGAATCTGACAAAGGGCTGATAACTAGAATCTATAGAGAACTCAAACTAATCAACAAGAAAAGAGCAAACAATCCCATTTATAAATGGGCAAGAGAAATGAACAGAGTGTCCTCTGAAGAAGACAGAGGAATGGCCAACAAACCCATGAAAAAATGCTCATCATCACTAATCATCAGACAATGCAAATCAAAACCATCCTGAGCTATCACCTAACCCCAGTAAGAATAATCCACATCACAAAGCTGAAGATGCTGGGATGGATGTGGAAGAAAGGGAACACATTTTCACCTTTTGCTGATGAGATTGGAAACTAACACAGCCTCTATGAAAAGAAGTATAGAGAATCCTCAAAGGGCTAAAAGTTCCATTTGATCCCACAGTCCTACTGTTAGGCATCTACCTAGATGAAAAAAAATCATTTTATCATAAGGACATTTGCTCTAAAATGTTAATTGCAGCTCAATTATAATTGTCAAGACATAGAATCAACTCAAATGGCCATCAACTCATAAATGGATAACTGTGGTAAACCATGGAATACTCTTTTGCCATAAATAGATGGTGACTTTACATCTTTTGTATTAACCTGGGTGGAGCTGAAGAACATTTTTCTTAGTAAAGTGCTGAAAGAATGGAAAAGCAAGTATCCAATGTATGCAATCCTAATATGAAACCAATAGATAAACATCTACACCCCCACATAGAGAAAAACAAAATTAAATTCAAGTGGGGGCTGGAGAAAAGGGGGGAAGGAGAGAAGGGAGAAAGTATAGGACTGGCAAGCTCTCACATAACGGGCACAGTATGAAGGTATACAACACACCCCTTGGGTAAGGCTCAAATACAACTTAAACTACACCTAACAAAAGCAAACAATGCAACCTAATTATCCTGATTTTAATCTGAAATTAAAAAAAAGATTTTCAGATGTCCTTCATCAGAAAGAATATTGTTCTGGTGTTCTAAGAGTAGATGGAAATCTCTTCCTTGATTTCTTTTTTTAAATTCTGAAGTCATGAACAGTCCAAAACAGAAGCTTTCCTCATGCCTATACTTAGACTGTACAATAAGTAGTTATTATCTGTTGACTTTTTGTTTTTAACTCTCCCTTCCTGATATCTTTGGGAGAAGAGAGAACATTGCATTGGATTATTTGATTAATTGGTAGAAAATATTCTACCAATGAATATTCTATTCATTAAAAGTGTAATGAAAAAAGAGGAAAATGTTGATTTGATATTTTAAAATATTGTTAATTTGCAACTCATTATTGAAATCCTTTGGCACAAGCCCCTGTAAAGTATTCCAGGGTTATTCAGACATATATATTGAAGTATATATAATATATAAATATTATATTTATGTGTTGAAGTTCTGTAAGCATTATTTATTAAATTACATACAGGTATAAATGGTAAAACACCATATATAAACCAGTTTTTCACTGATCAAGAGAAAATGTTCTTACATACAAGCAGGAGGGTCCTAGTGTGAAATGAAAAATAAGCAGGCTTCACAGTAAGGGGATGTGCCATCTGAGGCTTGCTCCCACCCTTATATACCATGCTCCAGACCCAGCTCCAGAATACCCTACCCAAATGGTCCTAAGTCTGCTTCCAGGAACTCCAAACTCTATTCCCTGGGCCCAGCCATCCAAGAACAGACTGCATCCTGGAGCGTGTACCTCCAAAGCTGAGGAGCACTTAAGGAGTTACTGCTTGCAGATGTGGAGAGTTTGGATCTGAGCTGGGTTGTTCAAGCACATGTGTATGAACCTTCTCAACATACAGGACATGTTAGGGAACAGGCTAGTAATAGGTTGGGAACTTCGTATCTTGCTTATTTATTTATTTATTTTTTCTTTTGCAGTTTTTGGCCAGGGCTGGGTTTGAACCTGCCACCACCTCTGGCATATGGGGTTGGCACGCTACTCCTTTGAGCCACAGGTGTCGCCCTGTATCTTGCTTATTAACATGGAAACTTCTTTCTTACTGATGTTAGACATGATAGATGTACTTTAAATTTCTAATTAACATTGAGAAGACCAAGGAAAGTACCACACAGAAGAATTGGAGGCATTAGTATCTGATACTCTCACAGAATTGGAAACAGAGCCTGTTGTCATCAGCAACCTTGTAACAATACATGGAGCACTAATTGGAATATTCAGAAAGGTCTTGCCCAAACTAAACATTTCTTCTGCCCCACCAAACAAATCCTAAAAGCAAGACCTGATAGAAACAAGCTATTGCTGAGGAAATTAACTATACCCATGTGAAGAAAGCACAAGACTTTTAAAATAGAAATTATTTAACCCTCAAAAATATAAAGTGTATAGCATGTTTCATCTATTCAAAATTATCAGGCATGTTAAAAAAACAAAAAGGAAAGAAAATATGACACTTAGAAAAGAGCAAAACCAGGTGTCTGAATCTGACCCAGAACTGACATAAATGCTAGAATTAGAAAACAAGGACATTAAAGTAGCTATTATAGCTGTCCCACACACAATAAAAAAGCTAAGTAGTGATAGGTAAATCAGGATTCTAGAGAATGAAAACTGCTTGAGATGAAGAATAAACTGGATGGAATTAATAGCAGACTAAAAACTAGAGTGGAAATTATTAGTGAACCAGAAGACATAGAAATAGAAACTCTCCATAATTAAATACAAGGGTGAATAGATCATCAAAGAGCATTCCAGAATGGAAAAAGATAAGGAACTATTTGAAAAACTAATGCTCAATAACGCTCAAAATTTCATTAAAACTATAAACTCTTAGATCTAAGAAGCTCAGTGAACCCAAAGCACAAGAAAGTTGAAGAAAAATACACAAAAGAACTTTAAAATCAAATTTAAGTTTAAAATCAAATTATGGTAGTATATAATGTAATCCCAGTTACTTGTGATGCTGAGACAGAAGGATTCCTTGAATTCAGGACTGTGGGTAACAAACTTAGCAAGATCCTTTCTCTAACAAAAGAATTTAAAAAATGAAATTGCTCAAAACCACTAATAAAGAGAAAATCTGAAAAGCAGTGAGAAGAAAAAGGACACATTATATACAGAAAAGCAAAGGTAAGAACGACAAAAACAAAGCATGTAAAGAAACAGTAAAAAAATATCTTAGGGCAGCGCCTGTGGCTCAAAAGAGTAGGGCGACGGCCCCATATACCAGAGGTGGTGGGTTCAAACCCAGCCCCAGCCAAAAAATGAAAAAACAAAAAACAAAAAACAACTCTTTGAAGTATTGAAAAAATAATCCCTCAAACAAACCATGTCAACCTGGAATTCTATACCCAACAAATATATAATTTGAAAAACATTTACATACATAAGAAAGTAGAATGAATTTATCAGTAGCAAATTAATAATATAGTATAATAAATCTTGAAGACATTCTTGCAGGAAGTAGAAAAAAATACATAATGGAAATGTGGACCTACACAAATAAATGAACAGAGAAAATGGTGACAATGTAGATGAATGTATAAAATTTTTATCTTATTGTTTAAATATTTTAAAAAGAGAATCACTAAGAAAATACTTCTCAATAATCCTTAAGAAGAAATCAAGAGAAAATTATAAAGTATTTTAAATGAGATGAAAATAAAAATACAACATATCAACATGTATGAAATTTATCTAAAGCAATGCTAGAGGGAAATTTACAGCTGGAAATGCCTACATTGAAGAAATCTCAACACAGCGATCTCTCCTCTATCATAAGAAACTAGAAAAAAGTAAAAAGTAAGCAGACAAAGAAAAATATAAAGATCAAAGTGAAAGACAGGGTATAAGATCTGACAATTAAGTTCTCAAACTTGCCACCATGGCCTCATATTGGCAGCACTGTACTAAACACTTGGTGAGGGTCATAACCTTGGTATATCAGTGCCTCACAGTTGTGATTGCAGCAGTGCCTTGCTGAGTGGTATTCATATTGTTGTTGTGTGTTTTTGTGTGGGTTGTCATAAAAATGCCAGAGCTCAAATTAGAGCAACAAAAACCCCCCACTAAATTTCTTGTTAAACTTGGTAAGAGGATGAGTGAAGTCAGGGACATGTTGATGGAAGTTTATGGGGATAATGCCATGGAGAAAATGGCAATGTACAAATGGCTTGAATGAATTTTGAGGGTAGAGAAAGTGGCATTGATAGAGGTCAGAGCAGCCAGCAACAAGCAGCTCTGATGAAAACACTGTAAAAATTTGTGGAATTGTGTATCAGAATCATTGGCTGACTTCGAGAAGCAGAAAGCAGACCAAGTAAACATCAGCAGAGAAATAGGAAAATCTTAACTGAAAATGTGGGGCAACAACTCATGGTCTTGGATTATGACAATGCACCAGCTCTGTCTGTGAGAGAGTTTTTAGCCAGTAAACAAATAACTGTATTGGAACACCCACCCCATGCAGCTTATCTGGCCCTGAATGACCTTTTTTTGTACCTGAAGGTGAAGAAAATATTCAAAGAAAAACATTTTGATGGCATTCGGTACGTCATGAGTAATAGAAAGAAGGCTTTAATAGCCATTCCAGAAAGAGTTCAAAAATTGCTTTGAAGGTGGAGTAGGCCCTGGCATCAGGGCATAGCTTCCTAAAGGAAGTACTTCAGAGGAAATTGTATCAATATTTAGCAATGAGGTATGTAGCATTTTTTCTAAGATGGGTTTGCAAACTTAATTTTCATACCTTGTAGCTGAAAATAGAGAAACAACAAAGAAAAATCAATTAAACCAAAAGCTGGTTCTTTGATAAGATCCATAAATTTGATAAACCTGTAGCCAGAGTGATCATGAAAAAAAAAAAAGAAAGAAAATTACTAATGATAGGGATGATAGAGGTGATATCAATACAGATTACACAGAAATGAAAAGGATGATAAGGGAATATTTTAAACCAGTAAATTCAAATAAATTTGATGACATAGATAATATAGAGGCAATTCTTTGAATGAAACGATCTAATATCACTCAAGAAAAAATAAATAAACATATATTTATTAAAAATTTGAAATTATAGTTAAAATATTTACTGTGAAGAAAATTCAAGGCCCAGCTGACTTCGCTGGCGGATTCTACCCAATTCTTCAGAAAGAAATAATACCAAATTCACATAAAATCTTCCAGATAATTGAAGAAGGGGGAATACATTGAATTCATTCTATAAAGCTCAGAATTACCCTGACAAAATATCAGACAAAAAGATTACAAAAACAAAAGTACGGAATAATATTCTTGATGAGCACAGATGTTAATATTAAAAACAAAATTTTAACAAGCCAAATTAAACATTATACATATAAGAATATAAATACGTCACAACCAAATGAGTTTTATTCCAGAATGATTTAACACTGGGAAAAAGTCTTTATAAATCAATATAATTCACCAAAGATATGTGCTAAAAAAAAATGACCATCAATAATGGATATGGAGGGCAGCGCCTGTGGCTCAAAGGAGTAGGGTACTGACCCCATATGCCGGAGGTGTCGGGTTCAAACCCAGCCCTGGCCAAAAACAGCAAAAAAAAAAAAAAAAAAAAAAAAAAGGATGTGGAAAATCATTTGATAAATTCCAATCTTTATTTCTGATAAAATTAGTTAGCAAACTAGAAATACAAGGTACTTCCTCAACTTAATAAAAGTCATCAACAAAAACTTGCAGCAAACATCATACTTAATGGTGAAAGACTTGATGTATTTTTCCTAAGATCCACACAAGATCAGGATGTTCACTCTGACCATTTTCATTCAACTTTGTAAGGGAAATTCTAGCCTATATTTTAAGTCAACCTCTCAAAACACAATGAATCCAAATTAGAAAAAAAAGGTAACACTATCTTTACTCAAAAACAACGTGACTATCTATTTATAATTATGATGCAATGGACCAAAATGCTATAATATATAATTATAATATAATAACAATAACTTGTTAAGTTAGTTTGGCAAGGTTGCAGGGTAGAGCATAAGGTAGATATGCCAAAAAAATTAATAGTATTTCTGTGTACTAGCAAAAAGTAATCAGAGAATGAAATTTTTAAATTAGTGTTTATACTAACATAAAAATGAAATACTTAGGAGAATATCTAGCAAAATAAGTGCAAGACCTGAACATTAAAAACTATATAACACTACTAAAAGAAATTAAAGACTTAAATAGTTGGTCATACATACTATAACCATACATCCTAAGCTGACCAATTGTTTTTGTAGAAGTTCACAAGCTGACTTTAAAATTTAACTGGAAACGCAAACAATTTAGAATAGCCAAAAGAATTTTGAAAAAGAAAATCAAAGTTGGAACATGATTTCAAAGCCTATTATAAAGCTGCCATAATCCAGACAGTGGTAGAGCAATGTAACAATAAGCAAATACATGAATAAAACAGAATAACCCATACACAAGAAGTGCTCCTTTGACAAGGATGCAAAGGTAATTCTAGTAAGTTTTCTATTCCTAGTATTAGCTCTTTGTTGAATACTGGCACCTTTTCCTATTTTTGTATATTAGTGTCTACGCTGATTTTTATTACTGTCAATGTGGCTTCCAATTACTTGTTTTCACCTTGAGGACTGTCTACTCCACTTCTGCTCCTCTTCGTTCCTATTTCAGTCCATCTTCTACATTCTGAGTGTTGATTTTAATTATTTCCTTTCTGGTGGTGTAGAACCTATTGTATACAACCTAAATCTACCGTATTTATGTGTTCTTCCTAACTCAGGTTACTCTTCCTATTTCCCCCGGGGTTTTTAGAAGATATATCCAGGTGTTTCCTAATTTGAATGGAACATAAGGATGGTTAACAATAAAAAATGAAATATGACCATTTGTCTAACTTCTTTTGAAAAGCTTCTGTTCATGGGTTTTGCCCACTTTTCTGTGGGGTTGTTGGAGTTTTTTTCTTGCTGATTTGTTTGAATTCTTTACAGATGGTTATCATTCCTTTATTGAATGTATAGCATGCAAATATATTCTTCCCTTCTGGAATTTGTCTCTTCCCTCTAATGATTGTTTCCTTTGCTGTACAGAAGCTTTTAATTTAATCAGGGATCTCTTTTGTTAATTGTCATTGTGGCTGTGCTTGCCTTTGGGGTTTTCTTCTTAAATTCCTTGCCTAGGTCAATGTCTTTAAGAGTTTTCCCAACATTTCCTTCTAGAATTTGAATAGTTTCATACATTCATCCATAATGGATTAATTTTTGTGAGTAGTGAGAGTTGTGGTCTTGGTCCAGTCTTCTACATGTGGCTAGTCAATTTCCCAGCATAATTTATGAATAGGAATTATTTTCTCCAGTGTATCTGCTCTGCTTTGTCAAAGATCTGATGGTAATATGAGGATGGCTTTATATCTGGCTTTTCTATTCTGATTCATTGGTCTATGTCTCTGTTCTTGTACCAGGACCCTGCTGTTTTGGTTGTCATACCCTTTTAGTATAGCTTGAAGTCTGATAAAGTGATGCCTCCCACTTCATTCTTTTTGTTTAAGATTGCTATTCAGGCTCTTTTCTGGTTCCATATGAAACAAAGAATTATTTTTTCTAAAGCTGTGAAAGATGACACCGGTATTTTAATCAGGATTGCATTGAATCTGTAGATCATTTTGGGTAGTATGGACATTTTAACAATGTTGATTCTGCTGATCCATGAGCATGATATATCTTTCCATTTGGTTATATCCTCTGCAGTTTCTGTCCTTAGTCATTCATTGTTTCCCCTGTACAGGTCTTATACCTCCTTGGTTAAATATATTCCTAGGCATTTTATCTTATCTTGTTGCTATTGTGAAAGATATTGAGTCTTTGATTTGATTCTCTGCTTGACTGTTGTTGATGTATACGAATGCTATTGATTTATGTACATTGATTTTGCTCAAAGTGTCTAATCATCGGGGAAATGAGAATCAAAACCATAATGTGTTATCACTTAACTCCAGAGAGAATGGATTTTATTTAAAAAATCCCAAAACAACACATGTCAGTATGGATGTGGGGAGAAAGGAATTCTAATACACTGTTGATCGAACTGCAAAATAGTACAATCTCTATGGAAAGTAGTGTGGAGAGACCTCAAAAAACTAAAAGTAGACCTATAAATTGATCCAGCTATTCCATTATTGGGTATTTAACCAAAGGAAAAGAAATCATTTTATAAAAAAGGCACCTGCACTCAAATGTTTATTGCAGCACATTTTATAATTACAAAGATATGGAATCAACCCAACCACCCATTAACACATGAGTGGATTAATAAAATGTGTGCCATGGAATACTACTCAGCCTTAAAAAATAATGAACTAATATCTTTCTAACAACATGGAAGGAACTAGAGATCATTCTTCTAAGTGAAGTATCACAAGAATGGAAAAACAAATATCACAGGTATTCACTATTAAATTAGAATGAATTGATCAACTCCCATGTGCACTTTTGGTGGCAAAACTGAATATAAAGCAAGCAGGTGGGAGGGGGAAGACAGAGAGGGGTAAATTGACACCTAAGATGCACAATATATGCTATTCAGGTGACGGGAACACTTATAACTTTGCTTCAAACTGTCCCAAATCCTTTCACATATCAAAACACCTATACATTTATAATATTGTAAAATTTTTTTAAACATGGTTTTATGTAGAGGAACAGTAGTACTTCTATTATAATTATCATCATGCATCTCTCCAAGAAAAAGTCTTAGGGGATGCTATGCCTTTACTGATTGGTTAAATCTTTTTTTTTTTTTTTGATTGGTTAAATCCACCAAAGAAGTCAAAATGGTTTATAATCATGGAAAGAACTTAATTTCATTAGTGTTTGATGTGATATATAATACCCTAGTGAATACTAAAATCTCCTGTGAATTCTCTATCTTACCTGCACCCTGCAAGTGTTGATGAGTCATCATTTTAATCAGAACTCAACTAGTGCAATTTGGTTCATATTCAGTTTAATATAATGGTATAGAAATTTTATCTACAGATCCCTTAGCTTCTTAGAAGTCAGCATATGATTGGTGATTATTTCAAATCTCAAGTGATAAATTTGAGTAAGAACAGCACTAATGAATTTACCTGAAAAATGACCATGACGTGAGCACATAAGCATGTACCACACACAGACATAGGTAATTTCTGGACATCATCTGGACATTTCCATCATGGCCTAAGCATTAGCCTAGAGTTGCACCTTGCCATCTAGTGATTCTGATTTTTAAATGTATTAAATCCAGTAAGTAACATCAATCCCAAATTTTCATTTGTGAAAACTTTCTTTTAAGCTGCTTTTAGTTTTATAGGTTTTATATGTTATTTTATATGTAGTTTTATATGTTGTTCTCATATCAACACCTATTTTCATTGATTCTTTTGGATTTGGGGCTGATGTGAAATGCCAATTAGAGAAAGTCTCAATATCCAGAAAAAATTATGTAACCATGATCTCAAAGGCAGAATACAAATCAAAGTGAATTAGTAGATCACTCAATAACAGTTGCCTTGAAAAAGCCAGAATGATAGCTGAAGATTGAGACATCTGCTTTGACAGATATGATGCTAACTCCTAAAATCCACTGGAGCATAGGTTTTGAGTAAACAGTTCTTTTCCTCACCAAAATTTAGTTGGTAATTACTACCTTTAAAACTTTCACATTCAACTATGCTCTAGCCTATACTAAATTGGAACACATCGTTGATAACCAATATATTAAAATACACACATATGCTATAAAGTTGACTAAATTTTGTAAAGGAATTAGATTAAATCTTCTTTGGCTATCTTTTCATACATTCAAAACTTAGGCAATTTCATTATTCATTTGGCAAGTCTGTAAATCTTCCATGGTCTTCTCTCATTCCCCATTTTGGAATGTATCTGAGTATATCTGCACAGTTAAAATTTTGTGAATAAGAATTTCCATGTAGCGTGTATAGACCTGATAAGACTCAATGCAAATTTCTGTCACTGAAGAATCAACACTAGTAGGGCAATGAGTAACCATGTAATACATTGATTTTTTTTATAATATTGAATTCTATTATAGGCACTTAAATTTTGTGACTTGTTTGCTTGACATTATGAAATTATTTTAAATAGTATCATGGCAGGCCTTTTTGATTTGCTAGGCCAACTTTATTTTAAATGTCTTATGTCATTTCAGAGGCAGGGAGGTTAGTATTTTTTTTCTTAGCCTATCTTAGGAGAAATAACCATGTTACACATTTTTAGACAATGAGACCCAAACAGAGATTTTTCTAAATTTCCTAATAAAAGGGACAGATCTTGCTTCTATACTTCCCCCTTTCTGCCTGCTGTTAGGGTTAGGGTTAGGGATAGGGTTAGGGTTAGGGTTACTTGGACATGCTAAATGAAGCTGCATCAACCATCTTGTCACAGGATGTGCATGAAACAGCAGTGTGCTCAGGATGACAGAAAAGGAAACATGATGATGATGTCATTGAGCAGTTGTACCTCCACTTGTTCTTCCAGGCTTCTTAACAATGTGAGGTTATTAAACAGCTCTTTACTTAAGCATTTCTTGGATGGTTAATTCAATGCTTGCAAAAATATTCTTAATTAACACAATCATTGTAATTTTTTAAGAGAAAAACTACTGTACTCATGAAATTCCAAGTTACAAAATTTCATTCACTTGAATAAAGTTATACCTTGGGGAAAATTAAGTAACTATTATATTCGTTAATAGATGGGAGGAAAGGCAGTGTAGCCAGAATCTCTTCTCCTTGGTCCTTGGTCTCAGAGATTTGAAGAATGAATATAAGTAATATAGCCAGAAGCTCTTCTCCTTAATTCCTTGGTCTCAGGGATTTGAAGAATGAATCCATGGACCATGTGAGTAAGGAAAAGGACAGATTTTATTTTATATATTGTCTTAAGACAAAGTCTTACTTTGTCACCCTTGGTTGAGTGCCATGGTGTCATCATAGCTCACAGCAACCACAAACTCCTGGGCTTAGGTGATCCTCTTGCCTCAATCTCCTGAGAAGCTGGGACTATAGGCACCCACCACAACACCTAGCTAATTTTTTCTACTTTTGGTAGAGATGGGATCAAACTCTTGTTCAGGCTGGTGTCCAATTCTTGAGGTCAAACAATTAACCTGCCTTGGCCTCCCACAATGCTAGGATTATAGACATGAGCCACTATACCTGGCCTTAATTTTATTGATAGATGATAGACAAGGGGAGAAAAATGTCAAAGCCTTTGGCAAACCAAAGACAGGTCCTGAGGAAGTAACCATTCTGGGCCTTCTGTCTAGGAGGTTATATACTGCTTTCCTATCCTGAGGCCAGGGAGGTTTGGGGGAGATGGAATGGCATGACTCATTCGGCCCCAGGCGCTTGAAGGCAGAATTAATTTTAAAACTGCCCTTGTGTAGGAATGCAGTGTCATTTAGGGTGTGTTCTTGGCTCTGGGAATGGCAGCTTAGGTGGAACACAGGTCGCACTAGTTTTTATGAGCTGGTTTGGTCCCAGAGAATGGGATCTGTGTTCAAGTTGATTTGTGAGATGCTTGGGCCTAGGAAATGGGGGTTCCTGTCCATTCCAGAGCAGGAAATCCTGTATCAGTAATACCTGGTTATTTGGGAGATTATTTGGGTTCTGTCATGAATAAAATAGACATAGCCAAATAATAAAATAAATATGATCATAGAATAATTTGTTAGTCAAGATAATACTTGTTCTATTTGTGGTTAGTTTTGTAGTATATTATATTTGATAAGTGAAAAAGAATGAGTTATTTAGGGAACTAGTTGACAAGGCACATTATTATAAGGAAAGAAATTAAAATCATTAACAATAAAATTGGTGAGAAAACAATATTATGAAAGGTTATGGAATAAATCATTTAATAACAGAAATGACCCTGAAGGACAAATAATGAATTGTGAAAGAAAATAGAAAAAAACATTATTAATTAAATGAAAAAATTCTTTTGGATGTGTGACCAGAGTTTTATCATCAGTGTTTGGTACATATTAAATTCAATTAGATTCAAGAATAAGATTTTGTATTGGTTTGAGAAAGCAAAAATGTGTTAAAATTCAGAGATGATTCACAATTCAAGGCTCTAATTAATGTTAGCTATGTCAAAACATGGCAGATATGGTAGGTATAAAATTATTTATTTCACTTTTGTGAAAATTATCAAGAATGACAGATTATAAGATATGGCAGAGATTGCTAGGTACTACTCTTAATATCTTCCTCCCTTAGCAACAGAAGTTCAAATTTCAGCTCAGTGATTGGGAGCTCAGAATAAAATCTACATTAACCAACCTCACTGGCATATGCGATCCTATGACTAAGTTCTAGCAAAGGAACTTATCAAAGTTTCCTTTCAATGATGTAACAGATGTGCTCTGCTCTTCTTTCTTTTTTTTTTTTTTTTGCTCTTCTTTCATCCTACTTCATGGTAATGTGAAAGCTGAGGCTCTAGTAAGCACCTTGCATCATCATGATGACATCCTACCCTAGGAACGACCAAGTGAGCTTGGAAATTTAAGTACTACTTGTAGAAGACTGGACGCCATGCTTGTAAAGGACAGTTACTGATTCTTATCACATTAAAAGGAAGTGCTGAGAACAGGACAGTCTCTTGGCAAGCCTAGAGATGTTTCCTGACTTGGGGGCAATCCCTCAAGTAACTCAGTGTTCTGGCATGAGATAAGGTCGGTCGCTCACTAGCAAGTATGTGTTAAACATTGATGCTTAGTAGTTCTCCATGAGGGTTGTGGAGAAAGAACACGTGAAGGGAGCACGTGGCAATCCTTACACAGGTAGCCCTCATGTAATTACCTGAACTCTCCACACCTGTTTATGTCAATTACCTGAACTCTCTACACCTGTTTATGTCAATTACCTGAACTCTCCACACCTGTTTATGTCAATTACCTGAACTCTCCACACCTGTTGTGTATAACCTTAATAAATAGCTGTTGCGGAGGGGGCTCAAGGCTACCCTGCAACTAAAGTTAGTCCCCCTCCCGCAAGCTTGTACTTCTAATCTGTGTCATTACTGGTTCCTTCCTGCGGCGACTGAGACCAGGCCATAAGGGTCCCGACAACTACCAACATAGTTCTGACTCTCTTTCTCTCTCTCTGCTTAAATTTAAGATATTGTTAGGGTCTGTAAATTTTTCAAATGTACAGAAGGAAAGGAGTTCATTGTGGGTTTCTCCCAATATGCTGATTTGTCTGGAGCAATCTCAGTTTTGGTGGATCTGGCCCCAGAAATTACCTAATTATCGCTACTGTAGTTGGTAGAATTCCTGCTAAATGATGGTTGATTGATACTTCTCCTTCATGCCTGTCAACTAAAAGAGTAAGTAGCTACAAATATTTGCCCCTAAGAAAAGTAGGATAAGAGGTAAGTTGAATATGTGGATACCCTTTTACATATAGGAGAAGCTATAAGAGTAATAACAACCTCTGTGTTGTCTCTACTACCATTGAGCATGTTTCATACTGTTACAGATACGCCCATGTCAGAACTCTAAATATGTTATGCCTATTCTGAGCATCCCCGTTGTCTGCATAGCTACCTGGAGGTGTCTAAGAAGCAACCACCTCCTTGTGGATATTTGTAGCAAAAGTCTAGTCAACAAAGTTTAGTTTCACCTTAGCTTAAGTTTGCGCTTATAATTCAGATTTTAAATCAGGAAAAAATATTACTCTTAGTTATTTTAGAATCATTGAAATTGTATTGTCTAGCAACCCCTTCCCTATCACACCTTTCTTTTCCTAGGAAGTTACCTTATAGTGCCATTATTAGAATTCTTCCATCTTAAAATAATGTTAATTTCTATATCTATGAACTGTGTGACTTACTTCTGTTGATACTAATTAGAAAATGCATCAAGATTAAAATCAAGATAGTCAATACAGTAAATAGCCGCATAGAGTAAGAGTTTTAGAAGCAGATCTAAAGGTAGCCCCTGGAGATGATACCCAAATATTCCTGTATTATTTAGGTAGGACAAACAGAGAAAGTGTCCTGCAGTAGCTCAGAAAGGACAATCAGCTTGGGTTTTAGGGAGAAGAAAGATGAAGAGAGAGAACTGAGAAATCTGAAGTAACAGACTAAAGCCACTCTGCCTCTGGGGCTACAACGAAGGTATAGGATCCTTGACCTTCAAATTCTTAAATGGGAGTCATTAAATACATGACGGAGACGCGAATAGAAAAAATGCCTACTGTTATAAATACCATCTGTAACCAAACCAAGAGTTTCTGAATATGTTGTTGAAATAGATATAGTGATATCCGTAAATAAATTTGGCCTTCAATGGACAATAACCTGAAATTCATTACACAGTATTTGTTAACAATTTAAAATATATAAAGTAGTATTTAGCAATTAGTGGGCTCTTGGTTTGCTTTCTTTACTGTGCTGTTTGTGAATATAATATTGCATTTATAGTTTAAAAACAGATTTTTGCAGTTGCACAAGATTTTTAATCTCTTAACCCTATTTTTCCCAGAAGATACTAAATTCTTCATTCACAAATTATTCTACTAAAGACTGCCACAAACCCAGTTCTTGTGACTGGGAAACAACGTATCCTATCAACTCGGAACTGTCATACGTGCCTAATGAAACATTTCCGGGTTAAAAAAATTAAGTGCTAACATACACTCTAATTCACACATTGTCATATTTACTTTTGTATTTTTTTTTTGCTCTAGATTATCTATTTTCTTTTTTATTAGTTTTGAAAACGGAAAGCTGAGTATGCTAAGGCTGACCCACATATGACACTTCCTGGCGAACTTTTGGGAGTGCGTTCCCTTTAATAGTTAAAGCTGTTCCACTTAAGTCTTCTAAGTTCATACTACTTAAACTAGAACCTATCTGCTTAATCAGTAGATAAAGTCTTAAATGGGATTTTTAAAAAAGCCAGATTTTGTTGTGATGGAGAGGAGGGGGTGAAAGAAGACGGAGCTTAATTAACCAGACTGACAGGCTCCATAGATCTCTCAAGTGTTTAAATTAAGGATTGCAAGTTCTTGAAACTTGACAAGCCAGGCAGGAGTGTCACTGCTGCTGTCTGAAGCAGAGGTAAGTACAGATTAGGCTTGTCCTATCTTTATCATAAGCATTTTGCCAGGATCTAAGAATGTCACACTGGGAACAGACTTGAAGATTTTCTTTATTATTGGAAAAGTAAAGCAGTCATTAAATACATTTTTAAAATAAGATTGCCCTTTTAACAACAAACATTTGCTACTAGACTGAATAGCATAATATTGTATTAAATGCACATACACACAGATGCAGCCCTTTACTAAAGGAAATATTCATTTGAACTGCATAGTAGACCTCAAGTTCAATGCATTTATGCCAAACACAGACTGATGTGCTTCAAATCAGCGTATGCACTGTACAGGGCATACTGAATGTTATTGCTCCCACCCACCTGGACAGAGCTGTCCTGTGGAATGAGTTGTAACATTGTAATTATTGATTTGCTCTGTTTGCAAATATTCACAAGTATAAATATATACATATGCTTGGAGCATGTTCCACTACATCTGACATCTGGCAAGTCTCTATTATGAGACTTTCCATGCTTCCATGAGTAATAAAATGGAATTACAAGACGGGGGTGAAAATGAGGAGGGGTAAATAATGCAAATCATGGCCTATGGAGTGTCTTTCTTCAAATTTAGGCAAGTATGAAGTGAGTATCATTTGCAAAACATTCATTTCTAATCTTTAACCAAGTCCTGTTTAAACGTTGATTTCTGAAGCATCAAAGGTATTGAAATACACCTTTCAGATATTTCTGTGCTCATACCTCCTTGCAGAGAAACCTTTTTACCATGCTTACATTAAACAATGGCCTAAGCACATTAAATGTGTTGAGGTATTTGCAGAATGCGCACACACTTTATTCTTAAAAAGAAAAAAAAAACCTTTTACTTTCAAGAGCAAAAATGTTTTGGCTCTCTCTCTGTCACCTGGCTGAAGAATATACAAAAAAAAGGAAGAAGAAAAAAAGTTACTGTGTGCAGTTAATATCGAACAGCAGCCATCTCCAGATGATCCCTGCTGCATCCAATTTCTGCCAAAATGCTTTCTGTTAAACCTCCATCAAACAGACACACGGCGTACAAAAGAAAACCTCATCACCAAGGGAAACTAATCCACCGGTGCGCAATGTAAGCCTGTCAACTTTTTATTATAAGAAGTCATCACTCATTTCAGTGAAGATTAAAAGTATGACTAAATTGAGAAAATCCTCTTAGCCATTTGGAATTTTAATAGAGGAGAAAAGGGGCTGAGTAAAATTTAGACTCTGTGTGTGTGTATTTATATATATACACGTGAGGTTGTGGGCATGTATAAAAATAGACACACAGTATAGGAATGCTGCTGTCTATACATGTCAACATTTGTCTATATACATTATGGGGATGCATGTTAGTAATTATGTATATAACTTCAGCCCCCAAAGAAGGAAAAGCTACCAAAAATTCATACATAAACATGGAGCCTTATAGTAGGTTTTCTCAGTTACCACAGACAGTTTCTGATTCAGAGGAGCTTAAGAGATAAGAATGGAAAATGAGTCCTCACAGCTTTAATTACATCGCCCCTGGCAACAAGGTGTTACAGTGGCAGGATGACAATTGCTTTTACTCAGAGTATAGATTCGGGGTCAATATGCTGTTTCATCCTAGTACAGCGGAGCAGATGAGCACCGCGTTGTTGCTGTACTGGCCTTGCAAGGCTTGATCCCTGCAGGTAAAGTTAGTCTGATGTGCAATTAGAATTACAAGAGATGTTTGCATCCGTAGTTTGCCAGAGCTGGTTTTCACAGATTACCTCGATGGTGGTGTGTCTCACTTAAGCTGTCATCGAAGATGTGGGTAAACTTTTACATTTTAAGACCATCATCATCTTCCCATTCCTAAGATTTCACCTGCATGAAAGCACAATGATTCCTCCAGCCAGTTGGAAGTTTCCAACGATCAGCCTGTTAGCCTTCACATCCTAAGTTACCTTTTTAAAATTCGTGGAGAACTTTCAATTACCAAAACTCCTCCCACACCGTTGGTATGTTCTTTCCCCCCTGTTTTCATGGCACGTAAGTTAAGTGGCACGAGTTACATTATTTGGTTGCTAGTTTCTCGTAGTAATCCTCAATTTAAGTCCACACGATAGCTGCAGAACAAACAAGTAAGTCCCGTCACTTGCCAAGAAGATAAACTACAACTGTATCTTACCTTTATGCAGTTGCTCAGGCACCAACTGGCAGTGAAGTGAGTTGAAATTCTTTCTGCAAATCACTACAGACCATGTACGACCAGGAAACCTGCCTCTCAAAGCACAGCAGAGCAGTGATGCTGACACCTTTGGGAGAGTATGGGGAACCTGTCAGCAGTTTCAGCGTCTTCCGGCCCTTTGATTAAACTCTTCCCACCCCCACCCCCACTCCCAAACTAACTAAGCCTTTTTGCTATTCAAGTACTGGTAGACAACCACTGAACTCTTTCTGCTTGGAGAGCCTACTTTGCTTTCCATAACCTCCCCTTCTATCCAATGAAAAGCAACTGTGGCCTTTTACTAAGTAAATGAGCAAATATTTTCCCAGTGTTCACCAGGTTAGATCCCCATTTAATTAAACTGGCTCATTATGTCCCTATCTGATTAGCAGAGTAGAATCAATTATTCAATGCACAAACATGGCTGCAGGAGCTAGAGGTGTATACAGAGCTGTTCATTTAATTCCAAGGACACTAATTAGGTACAAAGCAAGCAATAACTTTAACAATTGCAGGCGCAAGCATACATGCAGTACAGGACAAGGGGAAGAAAAAAACAGGCCTTCATTTTCTTAATAAGCTGGATTCTCTTCCCCCTAACAGGGTCAAGAAAAAACAGAAAGCGAGAGAGGATGAAATGTAGATCAAGGAAGCTAAGTATCCAGGAAATAACCCTTGGGATTTGCATATGTAATGGTGTGCTGCTACTTTTGTACTTTATAATCAAACAGTAGGCAATTATCCAAATTATTGACAGCAGATTTCTCATTTCAACTGCAAATTAAGGCCATTAATAAAGCTTTCTAATGCAAAAGTGACTAATTAACTAATGGAATGGAACTCTGAAGCTGTGATATCAAAACCAGTCCACCACATATTGTGGAAACACAGGGGAACTAATTAGTTTAATTATCAAAACAGCTAATTAAAATTACACAGTTGCCTAATTAGTTCTTTGCGTTTTTTCTCTGGTTTAATTGACAGGATGGAGTTAAATAGGTAACTGGTCTCAAAGAGGGAAAGGGAAAAAACCAGGAATAGCTTCTGCTGAATATTTTAGCTGATGTTATCTCATTCATGTGGCAGACCGGTAACAGGAAAATAAATGACTCTCATCCTTTTGGTAAGCAACTCCAAATTTTCCAGACATAAATCTGCCCTCGGAGTAAGCTATCTAAAAAGATTTTCATGAAGTTAAAGGGCTGGGACGTCTTGATGCCTCCAGAAGGTCAGGGCGAGCACATATTTTGGAGGAGGACAGCGTGTGGTTTTTCTTCAGGAAGTTAATTTTTCACTTAGTTTAATTTATACTGTACTGTATGTGTGGTTCCGTAATCACTGCCAAGGGACATGTAAAAATGGCTTAGATAGCAGAGCGGCTTCTGAGCCTGATGGTGCTGAAAGGGAGTGTACGGCGGTGCCACTGAACTGAAATGCAAAATTGAGGACTTTCTGCAAGGTCTGAGGACTTTCTGAAGCTAAATCCTTGATGGTGAGACATGGGACTGATAATAATGATATTAATAGAGTAAAGATGGAAATTCTTATTCATGGGCTCTCCAAGACCTTCCTTCCACAATGTACAGGAAATGTAGTCAAATCAAGCTTTTCTCTCATTTCAGCACTTTTGGTGCTGGTCAGCACCCACAAACCCCAAACCAGGTTAATTTCAAGCCTCAGTGGCCCTTGGATTATCAACCAATTAACCAGAGAACTTTTTGGTCACAAAAAAGCTGCAAATACCTGCCTTGCTTTCTGATGTCTTCAGAGGACGTGTATCAGTTACTGGTTGTATATCTAATACTGCAAAATGATGTTTAAAAACATAGTATGTCTTAGTAAAGAAGAACAGATGACAAGATGAACAGTTTGATTTTCAGTAACTTTTGTGAAGATTTTATTATTCTATCTATGGCTCATATTTTAAAAATCTATAAATAAATTTCTCATGACTTTTTTCTTTCCCGTGATGAGTATGTACCTAATATTATCAAAATTTTAGTGGAAGTTTGGCTTAAGACAGTGAGGTATAGTTAGGTAGGGTGTCTCCTCCCCATGTCTAGTTTTTTATTTTTGACTTTTTTGGCCTTCACTTTCACTTTTATTTTTCCTTTTGTTTTTATTATGAATTTTTCAACCCATACATTGGCTGTGAAAATGAACAGCAAACAAAAATGCAGATGGATTAGCACAACTTATACTCAAGAACTAGAAATCATGAATTTTATAACATTAGGCTATTTTATACATACAAAAAAATGTACACAACATGAATATATGATAAAGCAGCAAATACATGGAAACTTCCTAAATCTACCATGCAGCTTAAGAGCTAATGCTCAACATGTGCAAAATTATCTGTGCACCCCTCATCATCCCGTCTACTTTCTACTCCAGGCCAACTAGTGACACATATCATTCTTTTACCACATAAGTGTGTGCCACTAAAATGCATTGTTTAGTTTCATTAAACATGGTAAATTAAATACTGCATATAGTTCTTGAGAGATTGCCTTTTTAACATCACAATGTAAATTTCCTAAGACTCGTCTAAGTTGCTGCAGATAGATGAACGCATTTACTCTCACATTGAATAATTTCCTGTGCTTGGATAAACTTCATTCATCCACTCTTCTGTTAATCACTTAAAAAACAATTTGGCCTTATTCTAAGGGTGAGCCTGGTTGTATTCTATAACCCAGCAATTTCACTTCTGAGAAAAATTCTTACGTATGTAGAAATGCATAAATACATGTTTATAGTAGAATGTTTATGAATATATTATCAATTCTCTTATGGCTTATAATTAATCTTTAATTATTACATATTATTGTTAACAACCAACAGGATCAATAAAAGGGATCACAAAGGTGGTGGAGATTCACTGAAGATTGAAAAAGATTATTAGTTCACTGTTATATAAATTATTTAACATCCAAAATTCCATAAATATCTTTTGACTACTCTCTTGTGCCAAACATTATTCAATTTGTAGGGAATGTTGCAGTGAATAAAATAGAAGTGGCTGCTATTATGAGGCCTTCATTCCATTGCGAGCTGTAGACACTAAACACATAAATAAGTACCATAATACATGATATTAGTTAGTGTAGTACTGTAGATAAATACAAAGCAAAATAAAAGGATGGAAAATAATGAGGTTTCTAGTTTAGATGGCACAGGCAAGGGAGATTTCTCTGGAGAGGGAGCATTTTAAGAGCCATCTCATTGAAAGCAGAGGCCATGTATGTATCTCAAGTAAGAGCTCTCTTAGAAGAAATACAAAGACCATAAAATTACAGTATTTTTATTAGCTTAGAAAAGCAGTGAGGAAATTATTTTAGATAAAATAGAATTAGTAAGAGGAAGAAGGATCAGACATAATATTGGAAAATTAGGCTAAGGCCAGACTACAAAGGGTTTTTAAGCCTTTCTGGACTTTGCCATTTATTCTGGATGTGAGTCAAAGGTTACCATTTGATGACTTTTGTGTTTTAAAAACATCATATTGATTGATATATGGAAAATAAAGTGTAGCAGGGCAAGAGTAGAAGCAACTTGAATGGAAGCAATTATCACTGATGAGTGGAGAAGGTGTTTAGGCTAAGAAGTGAACAAATAAGGGATATATTTTGAAAATGGAGCCAAAAAAGTGTATGGCTTGTAGAAATATATGAGGGAGAAGTCAAGAATGACATCATTGTTCTTAACCTGAGTGAGTAGTTAAAGATGATGCCATGTATAGAGATGGAGAATGATGAAGTAGAGGCAAGTTCAGATAAAAAAATCAGGTGTTTGGGCTCAGTGCCTGTGGCTCAGCAGGCTAGGGCGTCAGCCACGTACACCTGAGCTGGCGGGTTCAAATCCAGCCAGGCCCACCAAACAACGACAGCTGCAACCAAGAAGGGGCCGGGCGTTGTGGCGGGCGCCTGCAGTCCCAGCTATTTGGGAGGCAGAGGCAAGAGACTCACTTGAACCCAGGAATTAGAGGTTGCTGTGAGCTGTGATGCCACAGCACTCTATCCAGGGTGACAGCTTGAGGCTCTATCTCAAAAAAATTAGGTGTTTGTTTTAGAAGTATGATATAATGTATGAGATATCTATTAGATATCCAAATGGTATAAACTGTCAAATAAGTATTAGATAAGTTAGTCTGGAGTTTGGGATGGAGCTCAGGGATGAAAATTTAAATTGATATTAGAAATTAACAATAGAGTTGATATTTGAAGTGATGGATTAGATGGGATCACCTAAAGTGGTTAATAAAGACAAAAAGGAAAAAAAAGGCACGAAGAATGGGGCCCTGCTGTAACCAGTTGATTGCAGTAAAGGTCTTCACCCCTTCCCACAGTCTTTGCCATGTATCTTGTGAGGTCCTGCCTGACTGTGAGCTCAGTCCTACAACTTGCTTTGACCAATGGTATGCTAGCAGATATGATGGAAGCAGAGGCTTGAGAAATTATTTGTACATTTATGCTTATGTTCCTTGCACTCTATCCTTACCAGGAGAACATATGACCAGTCTAGCCCCTCTGATCCCAAAAGAGACACAGTAGATATAGATTCAATCTATAGGTGTGTGAGTGAGCCCAGCTCTGAGCACAGTTTTAGGAAACAACTAAACCCCACAGGAAAATGGGATGTAAGTGTCATTGCTAACTGACCCTAAGTTTTAAAGTAGTGTTCAATGAGCATTACTGCAGCAATATATAACTGATACACCTGGAGTACTATAGTATTTAGAGATCTGGACAAGGAGCAAGAAACACAAAGGATATTGAAGGAACCTCATTAAGGGAAACCGGTACAAAAGGGGTCCACAAACCCAAGAGATGGAAATGTTTCAAGAAAAGATAAGAGAGTTGACTATGGTTTGGGTATTTGTCACCTTAAACATTGGAGATTCCAACATTGGAGAATGAGCTTAGTGAGATATTTCTTGGGTTATGGGAGTGGTTGTCTCATGAATGGCTTGGTGCTGTCCTTGAAATAATAGGTGAGTTCTTGTTCATGGTTCCTGTAAGAATTGATTGTTACAAGAGCCTGCCCCCCTTTTCCCTCTGACTTCCTTCTTCTTGCCGTGTGATCTGTGCTCCCTTTCACCTTCCACCATGCATGGGAGTTTCCCAAAGTCCTCTCTAGAAGCGGATGCTGGTGCCATGCTTCTTGTACACCTTGGAGAACTGTGAACCAAATAAACCCCTTTTCTCCAAAAATCACCTAGACTCACGTGTTCCATTATAGCAACTCAAAATGGACTAAGATAGAGTTCAGGAAGGAGGACTGAGAATCAATCATTGCACTTGGCAAGAGGGTTTCTTAATACCTTCAGTAAGTATGGTGGGGAAAAAGCCTATTTGATTAGGTTACAGAGAGAGTGATAGGTGAAAAAATTGAGATAACCAGTTGAAATTAGTAATTTTTGCCTTAAAGGACAATGGAGAAATGGGCTTAAAGGTTGGAAGGAAATGTGAGTTAAGGGAGAATTTTTTTTAATGAGTTCTATCATAGATTGTTTATATGTGGATAGGAACTAGTTAGTTCAAGAAGAAATAAAATAGATGACATGTGAGAACCCTGGGATTATTAGACTAGCAAAGATGGGATCTAATGAACAAAAGATGAAGTACCCTTAGATAGGAGCATGGGAAATTAATCCATAGCTATAGGTCTGAGGGCAACATATGGAATGAGGTTTGATGAAGGTAGATGTGTAAGCTTGCCAGAGAAAGGGTCAAGTTTTCTTCTGAGTGCTTTTTTAAAATTTTGTAATTAGTGAATTAAAAAGTTAAGTTGTCATCAGAGAGTGAGGAAGAGAAGCGTGGTAGACAGATCCTAAGGTGATCCCCCTGATACTTATCCTTGAATGATTCTCTACTCTTTGAGCATGGGTCAAACCTGTGCTATGGAGAGATACTACTTCTGTGACTATGTGATATTATATGGAAACAGGGAGTTTATCCTGAGTGGACCTGACCCAATGTGGTTAGCCCATTAAAACACAGATTTTTTTTTTCCTATTTGATCACAGAGGAGAAAATTGGAGGGATGTACTTTAACTCGCTTCAGAGAAAACAAACATTCATGTTGTAAACTGCCTATGATAGCCACATGGGAGGGAACCACAGTGGAGTTTAGGAGCTGAGGGAGGCTCCTAGCTGACCGACAGGAGTAAAATGATGACTTCCATCCTGTAACTGAAAGGAAATGAATTTTGCCAACGCCATTGATATCAGAAGATACCTCCATTCTCAGGTGAGAACTCTTGATATCAGTAAGATGGGGAGCAGAGAATTCAGTTGTGCCACACCTGGAATTTTGACTACAAAAACTCTGAAATAATAGTAAACGTGTGTTGTTTTAAACCTGTACAGTTATAGTATTTTGTTAAACAGCCATAGAAAAACTAATGCAGGATGTCAGAGGGTTGACAGCAAAGGAAAAGCCTTCTGAGCACAAGAATAATAAAGTAACTGCAGAAGGTAGAGATTACTGTTTAGTTCTGTAGTCAGAAATTTAAAGTTGAGACCTGTCAGAATTGAAAACTTGGATAACGACTATAAAGGGTTAGGAACAGTATATAACTCAGATTGTGGATTGTCCAGTTGAACCCATTTAATGAGATAAGGGTAAAGGAAGTACAGATATATGCAAATGAATAATTATTATGTTAGATCAAGTTATCTAATAGGGAAAGCAAGGAAGTGAGGACGAGAGAGGGTAATACACTGTGGAAATGTATGGTTCATGGGCTGAACATCTCAGTGACGTTCTAAGATTTGTAAACATATATAGTCACGGGAGTAAGATGGAAAGGTAGGCATCTGTGATTATAAGTTATTAGGCCCTTTGATTTTATTTTGACCAGCTCCTTTGCTCAACCTTGAACCTCGTATCACTTACCTCAGTTTTGGCTAATCCAACCAATATATGTGCTAAGCAGACTTCTTTGCTCTTGAGTCCTCACAATTTGAGTGATGCTGCATCGTTTATGGGTTCCTTCCCCCAACTTTTGGAGATACATTTCTTTATGATTTATACTCTTCTTGACTATAAAGTCCTTTCCTCAGGATAAGGGTAGTCATTAATCACTTGCACCTCACTGTGAATATTATTAGCAGTTCAAATGTTACTCAATTTTGTAATAAAAATTCTGGCTTTGATAAAGAAAATTGTGATTCCAGAGGTTTAGAGGAAGAAGATATTTTTGTTGTTTAAAAGTCAGAGTACTTTCTGGATCCCTATAAAAACAGGGGCCAAAAAACTACTTCCTCTGTCCCAAATCTGTCTCCCTACCTGATTTTGTAAATAAAATGTCTCTGGAACACAGCCACCCTATTTGTTTCCATATTGTCCAAAGCTGTTTCAGTATTACAATTACAGAGTTAAATAGATGCAGTGAAGACTCTACGGTACACAATGCCTAAAATATTTATAAACTGGTCCTTTACAGAAAATGTAAGTGACCTCTGCTCTAATACTATCTCATTCACCTTTTCTCAGCCTATAAATTCTTAGAAGTAGAGGAATAGGAAGTTGGGAAGATTAAAAAAAAAATAAAAGAAAAATGGGTACTGTAGAAGTACTAAATGTTTTTGCAACTTTGGATAAGGTGAGAGAAACTAAGGCAGAGCCATTGTGGGCATATGAACAGTTATACTTTTTCCTCCAAGACGTGTTTTATGAGAAGAGAATGAATTGGCATTTGCGCAAGAAAGGGTTATGCACTCAAAACCCTCTAGTATGTTCTAGCATGTATTCATGGTCTGGGAAACTGCTAAGTTTCTTAAAATTTTGAGTCAGCGTTTTTAGAAAATCACTTCTTCCTGGTGACTAAGTCACTGGCATATTATAGTTTTCTTGTACTTATATCTTATAAATCTGTTTTCTCCATATCTGTTGAACTATGGGTTCTGGATTTAATCCATAGCTCCCATAGGGGAGCTATTCTTATGTTTATGATGATAAGAATATAAACTCTAGAGAGATGCTCTCATGTGCCTCATCTGAGATCAGCAAAACCTATGAAGAAAAACTTCAAACCCACCTCTTAGAATTTCAAAGGTCTTCACCTTTTTTCAGGATAATGCAAAGTATAGAGATATACAAAAAATTACTATTAATGTTACTTTCCTCTACTTTTCTAAATCAGTCTTTTTTTTCAAAAATATTTTCTTAATATTTTCAAAGACTTTTTAGCTTAGTTTTTGTTTTGTTTTTGAAACAGAGACATGATTTCCCTCTGTTGCCCAGGCTGGAATGCATTGGTGTGATCATAGCTCACAAGAACCCCAAACTCCTTGGCTCAAATGATCCTCCCTTCTCAGCCTCCCAAGCAGCTGGGAACAGGTGTGTGCCACCACACTTGGTGACCTTTTAGTTTTGATGATCATATTTATTGTATTTTGTTAATTTGACTGTTTGGTATTTTTTACTTTATGAATTTCTGATCTGAATCTTTATTCTTTCCTTCTTCAACTTTGAGCTTAATATGCTATTCCTTTGAATTTATTGTGAGTATTCTGTTGAGTTTACGTAGCAGATGATCAATGTTCAAGAGTGTTCTCTCTCTCTCTCTCTCTCTCTCTCTATATATATATATATACATACATATATATATACATATATGCTTGAAAAGAAGGTATAGGCTGTACTCACTGGTTACAGTGAACCAAAAATTGGCAATTTAATTATAAACACTATTTGTCATATATTATCAGAGGCTTGAAAGCTAATCATTATGTTAATAATAATCATTATTATTTTAATGCTTCCCTTTATATTTTAAACATATGCATTTAAGTCTAAGGTCATTTATTTTCACTCTATTCTTCTACCAAACAATGTAAAATTCCTATGTATTTTTACTCCGAGTACCCCCTTCCATATTCCATGCCTTTACCTCGCATTTCAATTTCTTCTTGTTTTCTAAGCTTTGCAAAACTAACACATGTCCTTTAGTCAAATGAGGGCGCTTCTCTTTTCTTCTGTAGTCTTTTATTCTGTTGACAATAAAGTTGGAAATTTTCTGCATTTTCTCTTTTTAATGTAGCCTCATATTTAATCAATCTCTCTTGATGTGATTTCTTTATATCTCTTGGACATTTTCCTTTTCTCCATTGTCACTTTGCTCCTTTCACAGAAGTGAAGGCTACCACTGTCTCTACCTGGACTTCAGCAGGTACTCCTGACTGGGTCCAGTATGTTTGTTTCTAACCAGTGTCCCCACACAGCAGCCAGCACGATACTTCATAACACAAACGTGTCTTACCGCTTAGAATCATTCTGAGATTCCCATTGTTTTCGGAAAAGTCTGAAGTCCTTAACTTGGCCTAACATGCTGGTATTGCCATTTCTACAGCCTTGTTTCTGTCCACTAATTCCCTTGTTCATTTTGTTTGCAATTGTTTTGAGCATCTTTCAGCTTCCTGAACAGAGCTGGTTCCTTCAGATCTGGGCTTCTACATGAATATTTTCCACTACCTGGAACTCTCTTATCTGCCTTTGCATGGATAATTTTTATTTATTTCCTTTAGGAAGGCTACTCTGAAATAAATTCTAATGTAAGTGTGATATTCATAGTAGTTTGGTGTGGTTTTACCTCTTGGTAGCTCTTAGCCAATTTTACTTTAATTGCTCTTTAAAATTTTCTTTCTTTATGAGCCAGAGCAAAAGTGAGACCCCTTCTCTACCTAAAATAGAAAAACTGAGGCAGGAGGATCGCTTGAACCCAAGAGCTTGAGCTTGCTGTGAGCTATGACACTTTACTCTGGGCAACAGAGCAAGACTCTGTCTCCAAATAAATAAAATAAAAAATATTTTCTTTCTTTCCAGGTAGACACTAAGACCTGTGATGGTAGGAGTAAAGTTGCAGTGCCTAGCTTATAAAATCACTTAATAAGAAATAGTTGCTTAATTAATGTTCAATAAATTCTTCAAAGTATAAATTGCTAAATATAGGTGCTATTCTGATAGCATCTTACATTGGGAAACTTTACTTTAAGAAATAAATTGAGAAACTATTCTAAAGGGGAATTTGGTAAGCAGTGGGTTTGACTCCTACCAATGGAGAAACACGGAAACATTCACGAACCAATAAGGTAGCCAGGTGAGCATTCAAACTAGATGATGAAATTGTTACTAGAGAACCTAGAATATTATCCATAGTGATATAAACAGCAGAAGAATTTTAAGAGCTATAGGAAAAGATAAAGAAAATTGTAGCCGACTATTCTCTCTGCAACTCAGGGAAAGTACGATGTTGAAATAAATCACTTAATCTCTTGATGTCTCATTTTAACTATTGAGTATATAATGAATGATTATTCTTAACTACTGCATGGGGTATTGTGAGACTTAATTTGCTAATGTTTATAAAGTGCTTCAGATTGTCTGATTAAAAGTATGAAGTATCATTATTATCCTATAAAAGAGTGTGTGAATTTTATTTTAATTTCATAAATATGAAATTATACCTTTCTACTTTCACTTAAAATACTCTGAAATTCATATGTCGTACACACAAATTGGTGCATGTTTGAATCTGGGTGTACAAGCACACACGTCAGCTAATCCTATTTCTGTCCATAGACCTTGTCTGTATTTCTATTGTCCAGAAAGTTCACAGGACTTTGGCTAAAATAGACTCAAAAGGGCAAGACTCCTTTTTATTAAATTGTTCATGTAAGTCTAGAGTATTATGATTACTTTTTCTTTCATTTCAACCTTTTCTTCTTTAGCTCATAATTTTTTCCATTTCTAAATGTCAGTTTTTGTCTGTATGGTGATATTCTTCCCACACCCCATCTTCTCAGTATAATTTTGGATCTGGTCAAGGAAAGTGCACAGGTTTAATTGTTTTTCCGGGAGGCACTTCCCTGGCACTCAATGCTCCAATTCTCTTTGGCCAGATCTGTCCTCATGCCTGTGGCAGACTCTGGGAATTCAGGGTGACATCCCCGGGCTTCTCTTTTTATTTTCTGAATTCATTACTTTTATGTTTCTAGGTTTACTACCTGTTCCTCCAAAACTTTACTTAGAAATATGTACAGGGGAGGAAATTTTAGCAATATTGCCTGTCTGAAAATGTTATTATTGAATCTAAATGCTTGATTGAGAGTTTGAAAGCATCTTTACTCAAAATGTTACAGTATTACTTCATTTTCTCCAAGTTTTCAATGTTGCCATTTTTACTTCTGGCCTTTCATAATTTTGTTTTCTGGAAGATTTGGGATCTTTTTATTCTCAATGTGTGAGACTGCATAATAATGCATATGGGTGATTTTAAAAAGTTTATTGTGTTTGGTGCTTAATTTGGCTACTTGTGTCTTTGGTTCTATGGATTTTATGTATTTTTTTCATTGAATTCTTTCTCTTCTCATTTTCTTTTCTTTCTCTTTCTGATATTTACATTACTTGAGACTGGAACCTTTGAACCTATTCTCTAATTTTTTTATCTCTCTCCTCATTTATACATCTGTTTGTCTCTTCCATTCAGTATGAGAAGTTTCCTCAATCACGTTTTCTTTTTTAACTCTAACTTCTATTAAGATATATAGTTAATTTATCTTGAACATATGAGAAATATACAAGTTTTTCTCTGGCTGTTTCTTTATTGTGGCATTCTGCTTTTATATCATGGTTGCAATAACTTTCCTTAGGATATTAAAGATGTATGTGTTTCTTTTATATATATGCACATATTTATGTATAAATATATTATATTAGAGAATAGGTTATAATATATAACCTATTATAATAATATAATATAATATATAACCTCTATAGGTTATAGGTTATAATATAATATATAACTTATAACCTATAATATATTAGAGAATAGGTTCAAAGACATATAGTTAATTTATCTTGAACATACAAGAAATATACAAGCTTTTCTCTGGCTGTTTCTTTATTGTGGCATTCTGCTTTTATATCACGGTTGCAATAACTTTCCTTAGAATATTAAAGATGAATGTGTTTATTTTATATATATGCACATATTTGTGTATAAATATATAGATAGATAATATATCAGTGGTTCTCAAACTTTTTGGTCTCATGAACCCAAATATTAAAAATTAGCAAAGATTCCAAAGAGCTTTCATTTATATGGGTTATGTATATTTATATTTAATTTTTCAGAAATTGAAGCTGAATAGTGTTTAAAATATTTATTTATTATTTAAAAATAACAATAATAAACCTATTGTATGTTGACATAATTATTATTTATAAAACATAACTATTTTCTCAAATAAAAAGAATTTCATGAGAAGAGTAGCTTTTAAAATATATATTTTTGCAAGTCCATTTCATGTCTGGCTTAACTGTGGAGAACTAGATTCTCACAGCTGCTTCTGTATTCAATTTGTGGTGCTGTCACATCTTGTGTTGCCTCTGAAAAACTCCTCTATACACTCGTGAGAGTGAGAGCAAATAAGGAAAAGAATATCTTAGTATTATTATGAAAATAGTTTTGACCTTGTGGGCCTCCTGAAAAGGCCTGAGGGACTCCCCCGGGCCTGTGGACCACACAGTTTAGGGAGTGCTGTTGTATGTACTAACACAGGCACATAAGTGTGCACACACCTTCTTTAGAAATTTATCGTTTTCCTTGCCTTGTTTTTAAATTTTTTATCCAGGTTCCCCCACATCAGTTGTTTGTTTGTCTTGTTTTGTTTGAGTTCTCATTTTGTTAGAAGTTTTTCCTCAACCAGCTGATAACAGCCGCCTGACAGTTCCCATTTAAGAGTAAAAGAGTGATTGGGCACTGTGTTTGAGGAAAGAATTTTCAAGGAATGAGTTCATCCTAGGGCAATGGTTCTCCACCTCGTTAAATAAAATGCTCATTTTTTTAAAAAGTAAGCATTTTACAGATATGTCCTTATTATTCTGAAGTGAAATTCACAGTTAATATAACTTAAAGTATCAACACATATAATATCACCAAGAGCAATGGAATGCCATAACTGTGATATAAAGAGGAAATAAGCAAAAAATGATACCTAATACAATTATATTCTTTTCATTGTGTAAGTCCTTGAGCAGAGCTACCTTACTCTCTCCCGTGGACACCATGAAATCATGAGATGTCGCATATACATGGAGAATCTCTGTGAAAGGTGACACCTGCAAATACAGACAGAGATGGTGGGTGAGTCAGTGATAACTCGAATACCATGAATCCTTAGATTTATATTTTTTTCCTTTTTGGTATTTATTAATAACTCTCTACCTTGCCATCTGAAAGATTTTAAAGATAGGAGATTATTCTTCATTGTGAGGGATTTTTATACAGGAGAAGATGTCTGAATCAGAGATCCTTATTCAATAAATGCCAGTGATGCTCCCCAATCATTGCAGAACCCCACACATTTCCCACTCACCACTCCCTGGGGAACCTGAGCTCAGGTTCTGGCTCATCAGATCAAGAGTCAGAATGGTGTTTGGAGAAACTCAAAGACTGGTTCACCCACCAGTCCCCACTTCCTCTTTCTTTTGTTCACAAATCAACCCCTCATTCTGTGACTTCTGCATTCAGCCCTGAAATCCTCTGGTTCCACATCTTCAAAACATGGTGGGTGAAAATGGGCTATCTTGGTGAAGGTTAAGGTTTGGGAAGGCTGGATGACTTCAAAGTGGTTAGGACCTAACCAAGAGCCCAATTGCTTCTTATATAAACTCTTAGACCCTTCTCTTGTTATAAGCCCTATGGCTCCTGCCTTTGTTTATACTTTATACTTTTCAGCGTCCTGCGGGGAAAATGGGAAATTGTCTCTCCTCACTCTTCAATAGGCCCTTACCTGTCAGCTTCATCGGGTCTACTTAGTTAGCCCTCTTCCATTTACTTTCATTTGCCAAAAATGTGTTGATCTTCCTCATCTGCTGCTTTCTTTTCCCTGGGTGCCTTCTTGAAGTTTTGAGGATTTTTATTAGTTTAATCTTTTGGCAGGTAGCGTAGTTTAAGTAATGGTGTTCAGCCGACCATATAGAAATGGAAGCTCCATGTATTAATTTTGTAATTAGAAAAATCAATGTGGTTAAGGCATGGCTGAGACAAAGCATTTATGAGAAGGGAAGTCCAAGAAAGTCATGTATCATTTCTCAGTATTTTCTAAAATGTAACGTCCCAAGTTTGTGTGTCTGGACCACATCATCACCGTCTCTGTCTCAGTGGTGCTCACCCTTCCTGATGCCTCCAAATGCTGCAACCCTTTAATACAGTTCCTCATGTTGTGGAGACCCCCAACCATAAAATTGTTTTCATTTCTACTTCATAACTGTAATTTTGCTACTGTAATGAATCGTAATGTAAATATCTGATATGCAGGATGTATTTTCATTGTTACAAAGGGGTCATGACCCACAGGTTGGGAACTGCTGCTCTATCCAAAAGTGATAAAAAACAACAGCCTTCCATGTGATGTGTAAAGATTAGGTAGGTTTGAACTCAGTTTCTGCATCTCCTAAATCAGAATATTTTGAAATGGAGTATTCCCCTTATTTTTTACCTACCCCTTACATTTTGTAGTCCTTTCTTTCATCTTTCTTTTCAAACTTTTTTTTTAAACTGCAGGGAATTCCACCTTCAGAAGCAGGTGGTAATTCAAATAAATCAATAAAAATAACATGTGAGTAAAATTCTAAAACAGTATGCAATGTTATGCGACAAGTACACAGGATGTATTTAAAGTAACACATGTTCTTATTCCAACTGTTAATTTCACATAAATGGATGTAATTAGTCCTATTGCTAATAGGTAAATATTGCTACTTGTTGAGGACCTTTTCTACTCATATATCCTTTAGCCTCTCTCATCATTTTCTCCCTGAAGAACAGAGGAGCTGCTGTGAGTTCTGACCTCAGCACCTGCCTTCTCTTCTTCAGGCCCTGTTTTTGCAAGCCTGCGCCTCTCAATATGGAGCTTTATTTCAGGCAATCTGAACGCTTTGTGCCATCAGTGGGGAGCAAGTATGTTTTTTTTTTTAATAATTTTATTAAATCATAATTGTGTACGTTGGTGCAATCATGGGGGCACAATGTGCTTACTTCATATACAATCAGAAATATTTTGATCGTACTGTTAGAGATAGCCTTCATGGCATTTTCTTAATCACCATATGAAGACATTGATATTCTACATTTAATAAGTTTCACCAGTACCCTGCTAAGATGCACCGTAGGTGTGATCCCACCAATTGCCCTCCCTTCACCCAGCCTCCCCCCTCCCCTCCCCTCCCTTTCCCTTTTACCTATATTCTTGTGCTATAATTGGGCTTTAGCCTTCAAATGAAAGCTATAAATTAGCTTCATATTAGGGCTGAGTACATTGGATACCTTTTCTTCCATTCTTGAGATACTTTGCTAAGAAGAATGTGTTCCAGCTCCATCCATGTAAACACAAAAGAGTTAAAGTTTCCATCTTTCTTTAAGGCTGCATTCAGCCTTAAAGTAAGTATGTTTTAAT
>CAUYON010198343.1:0-12640 GCA_963573935.1 Arctocebus calabarensis
CAAGGTAAGGAAACCACCTTTGAAAAGACCCAGGCGGCTCTACTGTGGTTTGCTGTAGGTGCTGAGCTGCTGATTTCTGTCTGGACTTTGCAAGTGTGTTCTTAGCCTCAAAGACCTTTCTTCAGGCTCGGCACCTGTGGCTCAACGGGCTAAGGCGCCAGCCACGTACATCTGAGCTGGTGGGTTCGAATCCAGCCCGGGCCGCCAAACAACAATGATGGCTGCAACCAAAATATAACCCGGTGTTATGGCGGGCGCCTGTGGTCCCAGCTACTTGGGAGGCAGAGGCAGGACACTCGCTTGAGCCCAGGAATTGGAGGTTGCTGTGAGCTGTGATGCCACAGCACTCTATCCAGGGTAACAGCTTGAGGCTCTGTCTCAAAAAAAAAAAAAACACCTTTCCTCAGGTGAGCGCTGACATAGACGCGCCATGTAGATCAGCTAGGATTCTGGGTAGAGAAGGGAGGGGGACCACAGAGCCGTGCCTCTCAGCAGCCCTCAAGGCACCCTGTGGGACTCTGGTTTGAACACTGCCACGCTAACTGGGTTCCTTTCTCCATTCCCGGCTTTGATAGCCAGAAGTGCTTCCGGATTGCCCTCACTTGGGTTGGACAGCCGTCACCACGCACCTGTCCCACCAGTTCACACCTCCTAAGCCATCTTGTGGTCCTTGGTTAATGTCTGCTTCTTTTTTGAGTTTGTGTTGTGTCTGAAGGTCACCCCCTGGGTAAGCGGTCCCAGCCATTGCCCATGCTCAGCAGACTGTGCTGTGCCAGCCCTTGCTCCCAACCTCTGGCCAATTTGTTTGTTGATGCTGGGGTTCACTGCCAAGGGCTCCCAGCACACCTGAGAAGTTACTGAGACCTGGGCCACTCAGAGGTTTGGGGAGAGAACAAAAGAATACCACCTAGCTCTGTTTAACATTCCTTGGTCAGGTTTTCAGCAAACAGTTGTCTCCAGGGACCTCAGGTGAAACCACCCACCCTCAGTCAAATAAATCCATAATTAGAGTCAGAAAATAGGCACCACCCCCACCACAAGCTGGTCCACTGATGTCTTGCACATTAATTGACACTGAGTGGACAGTGACCCTGACCATTGCTATAAGCTTTGTTGTCCTTTTGTAAAATATGCTAGCACGACTCATGCCGGTAACTCATGTGAACAATTCCTCTGGAAGGAAATGGTCACAGGACACTCGGCATTTGGGTGAGGCTGTGGGTTTGTGTGCCTAGCAAACCCTTGTGGTTGAAGAAGACAGTTGTTGCATCTGGTAGACAAAGGGTCACCCCCAGTCTCATTGAGACAAGGGGTGGATGGGGCTGGCCTTGACTCTCAGTGACTATAACTATTCCCAATGATAAAAACCACTCTGCCCCGATTGCTTACAGGGTGCTGATGGTAAAACGAAGATCGCCACACCCCGGGGAACGGCCCCTCCCGGCCAGAAAGGGGCCAACGCCACCAGGATTCCAGCAAAAACCCCGCCTGCCCCTAAGACACCACCCAGCTCTGGTAAGGAGACTGTGCTCTTGAACCTTAGTCAGAGCATGCTGCGAGAGGGGCCAGCCATCATCCTGGGAGGCCCTGACATCCCCACGCTCTAGCTGGCCTTCACCTTCCTGTTCACTAAGTAGTGCTTCCTCATTTTCTTACTTTTTCTTTTCTTTTTTTTTCTGTTTTTTTGTTTGTTTGTTTTTGTTTTGTTTTGTTTTGTTTGTTTTGAGACAGAGTCTTACTTTGTTGCCCTGAGTAGAGTGTCCTAGTGACAAAGCTCACAGCAACCTCAAACTCCTGGGTTCCAGCCAAGAGTTCCCCTGCCTTAGCCTCCCAAGTAGCTGGGACTACAGGAGCCCACCACAATGCCCAGCTAATTTTTCTATTTTTAGTAAAGATGGGCTCTCGGTCATGTTCAGACTGGCCTTGAATTCCTAAGCTCAGTCTACCATCTCAGCTTCCCAGAGTCCTAGGATTACAGGTGTGAGCCACCATGCCTGGCCTCATTTTCTTCTGAAACTTTTTGATGTCTGAGGTAGACATCAAATCCCCACTTTGTATCAGTGAAAATGAAGAAATTGATCCTGAGAGCTTTTTTTTTTTTTTTTGAGACAGAGTCTCACTTTATCACCCTCAGTAGAGTGCCATGGCATCATAGCTCACAGAAACCTCTAACTGTTGGGCTTAAGTGATTCTCTTGCCTCAGCCTCCCAAGTAGCTGGGAATGCAGACACCTGCCACCACACCTGGCTATTTTTTTGTTGCAGTTGTCATTGTTGTTTAGCAGGCCCAGGAGGGGTTCGAACCCGCTGCCTCGGTGTACGTAGCCAGTGCCCAACCACTGAGCTATGGGCACTGAGCCTGACCCTGAGAGTTTGCTGGACTCAGTCTAACTGGCTCATTTTAGCAGAATGCCATCACATGACTAATAAGTGGCTGGTAAGGGGCTTCTCCGAGCTTCTCTGGCCCCTAGTCTAAGGTTCCAGGGAGGCAGCCCAGTGTGGGGTGTTTCAGTCCCAGGTGAAACAGAGCAGACCCTGAGACAGTCACCCTGGGTGACCTTACATAGGCCTGGCTTGGAATCCTCTGGCCAAACCCAAGGGTCTTAGCTGAGCAGAAGCACAGCAGGCCTGTTCCCCGGCTCCTGTGAGTAAATCCTGTTGGTTCTGAGCGCCTGGCAGGGCTTCAGTCAAGCTGTTTTGCATCCAGTGGTGCCATCGAGTCACCCTCTTTGGGGACTAGGGACAGCCTGGCTTAGCATGTTCCCTCTCCCACTGCCCTGGTGACCTATTCTAGGCAGCTGGGTGTAGATTCTGCATGAGTTAGGGGCGTCAGGCCTCCATTTGCTCCTTGATGGTTCCCAGGCTGCCTGTGGCCCTTGCAGTGGATGGTGGATGAAGCCTGGCCTGGATCATGACAATGCCGCTTCTCCTTGACCCGAGGAAGCCTCTCAGAGCCTGCCTGCCACCTGCTGTGTTTTTTGGTGGTGGCATTTCACCCTCGTGTGTGGAGGGAATGCACCTGCAAGGAGCTGCTCTTAAAGGCCCGCTGGTTTGGGGTTTTTTTGTTTGTGTTTTCTTGCCCAGTGCTTTCCTCCGATACATACGACCTAGGGGTTATTAGCAGAATTTTGATTGCATTTTATATACGGTTGGATCCTGCCTTGTTTTCACTTAGCATCACCCCAGTTGACTCACACTGTTTAACAACCTGAAATGAGGATGTGGCTTCTCTTTAGGTTTTACTGCTCCCAGGTGGCTGCCTCAGGTGGGCAGATCCTCCCTGTTGGGTCCCTTTGACCTGTTTCCACCAGCACAGGCCCTGGTCCATGAACCCACTCCCTGCCTCCCTCTGCTGCACATGGCCTGCCCAGTGAACTCACTAAGGCCCTGTTTAAGCCTGATTATAATGAGACTTTCTGTGGCTCTTTCTTTTTAAGCTACCAAGCAAGTGCAGAGAAAGCCACCCCCTGCAAGGGCAAAGTCTGAGAGAGGTAATTCTGAGCCTGCTTCACCGGGGGACAGACCCCCTCTGCTTGGCTGATCATTGGCTTATGTTTCTAGAGCTGGGAGGCTCTGCTTCTAAATGCAGGTTTCCCATACTGAGCCTGAGGACAGAACAGCCTGGACTCGTTTCTCCTGTGTGTGGTTTGCTCAGATTTGTCTGTCTGATGGACTTTCTAACCCTGCGTGTTCTCATCTACTCCAGGGACATGGGCATGGCCAGGAGCTGTGGGGGTGGAGAGCGTGTGGCCCCGAGTATTTGGGGATGCAGGAGGTTTGGACTGTCCAAGGTGTGAAATTCCCAAGGGCCTTTATGAGCACCAGATGCCACGCTGGACACTACCTGTTCCTACATCCACTCTCAAAACACAGGCTTAGGGCGGGGAAATGACTTGCCCAAGGTCACTCTGCAAGTAAAAAGGCACAGAAAGGGTTACAGCCACCACTGCCAGGGAGCCAGGAAGGTAGGAGGGCTGAGGAGGCAGAGCCTCCCTCCCTCATCTCTTGTTTCCTTAAGTGGAAAAGAAGAAAAAGTTTCCACTGTTGCCACAGAGGTTGACTACTTTAGGGACACCCAAGACATGGAAATCCAAATTCTCCAAAGGGGTGCTTACTCTTCCCTTGACAAGTCTTCCCCTGGCTGCATGGGCACTTCATATGCCCTTCCCTTCCCACCATCAGGCGTTCAGTTCAGCTGATCCTGGGGCAGGGATGGGGCCAGCAGAGCTCAGGCCGTCAGAGCTGGAGGGGACCACGTAACATCTTGGCACTCTGACTGGGGGGGGTTCTCAAACTCAGGCTGCTCAAGAATCCTTGGGGAGTTTGACAGGAAAAATAGTCTTCCAGGCCCCACCTAAAGAAATTCTGCAATATCAGAGCTGGATGGGGCCTAGAAATCTGTGTTTTATATGTCCTTCTTCCTACTGGAAAGTGCCAGGGATTCTGATGCAGGCGTCCACTTTGAGAATCACTGACCCACGCAGCAGATAGAAGAGTAAAGTGTTGAAGGGTAATGGGTGCCTGGGAGTACAGTACAGGAGCAAGTTCAGGGTCAAGGGCTACCCAGAGTCTGTCGGGAGAGGAAGGGAGACACGGCCTTCCTGGTGGTGCCTAGAAAAGGGGCAGGTGAGTTGGTGTTTGCCATGCATGGTGGGCAGGAAGAACGTTCTTGGGGAGGGAACAGGCAGGGCACAGGGGCATGAAGTGGCATGGCTGTCTGGAGAGCTAAGGACCCATGGACATGAGCCCAGGCTCCACAGAGGAGTCAGAGAGGGTGGGCAGAGCCCTGAACTTTACCCTGTGGGTAAAGGGTCACATGGACCCGGGCTTGCGAGTGCTGCCTGGAGTCTATCTCCCTTGAAGGCATTATAATCACGTCCATTTTCAAATTGGTCTCTAAGCTCAGAGAGGAGAAGTGACTTTCCTGAGACCACATAGCTGCAGCCCATCTCTTGACCCAGGACTGTGGAGTAGAGTTGGCCCCCTTTCTGGTAGGGGGTGTAGGTTGATCCTTTGATGACCACTCTGGGCTTTCAGGGGAGATGGGCTGTTTCTGTCCCTAAGTGACCAGGCTGTGATGCGCTCAGGGCTTCCTCCTGCTGGTGGCACTGAGCCTTCCACCTTCTCCACTGCCTAACCCAGTCATGAGCCTGGGAATGGACTCACAGCACAGGCAGCCCCCAGGCTGGCTAACTGCCCTGCCACTCCTGGCTTCACTCCCTTCCTTCCTTCCTTCCTTCCCAGGGGAACCTGCCAAATCTGGGGATCGCAGCGGCTACAGCAGCCCGGGCTCCCCAGGCACCCCTGGCAGCCGCTCGCGCACCCCGTCCCTGCCAACGCCGCCAACCCGAGAACCCAAGAAGGTGGCAGTGGTCCGCACTCCACCCAAGTCACCATCTTCGGCCAAGAGCCGCCTCCAGACGGCCCCCGTGCCCATGCCCGACCTGAAGAACGTCAAATCCAAAATTGGCTCCACCGAGAACCTGAAGCACCAGCCAGGAGGCGGGAAGGTAGGGCGCGCGCGGTGGCTGGAGGTGCATGGAGGGTGGGATTCCCCACCCTGGGCTGGGCTCTCACCCTCACCCAGCACTCCTGGATCCCTCCAAGGAAGGAGGCTCAGGGGGTGGTTCAGTTCTTCATCGGCTCACTCCCGACTCCCTGAGGGCCCTGCTCAGGGAGGGAAGGTGCCTGCTCTTCCCTCCTCCTTGGCCCCCGCCATGGTGGCAGGGCTGTGTCTCCAGGACCTGTGGCTCTCGGCGGAGTGGGGAGGGGGCACCACAGCAGTTTCCCCAGCTGCCTCGTAGTTAGAATGTGGCACAGTCTGTAGCTGGCGTTTCTGGCATCTCTTGGGCAACTGCTCAGGTTGGTTTCTCTTGAATCCTCAGTTCTGGGGGAATTGAGGGTTGTGTTTTGATCAGTTGATTATTCGGAGGTGAGCAGGTGCTCATGAAATCCTCAGGTTCCCTAAAGGTGGAGAAACAAGGGTTTCTGAGGGGCAGCCTGGACCACGCCCTCCTGTCCCTGTGCCCTCGTCCCAGGTTGTTAGGTCTGGGGCACAGAGTGCCACCATCACACAGCACAAAGGCATCTCCTCACAGTTCTGGAGGCCCCAAGTCTGAGACCACGGCGTCTGCAGGTGTCTTTTGAGGCCTCTCCCCCGGCTTGCAGGCGGCCAGCTCCCCACTCTGTGGTCTGTCCTCTGGGCAGGCTCCTGGTGTCTTTCTATGTCCTGATCTCTTCTTTTATAAGAATACCGATCATGGCTGGGTATGGTGGCTCATGCCTGTAATCCTAGCACTCTGGGAGGTGAAGGCAGGAAAATCACTTGAGCTCAGGATTTCGAGACCAGCCTGAGCAAGAGCAAGACCCTGTCTCTGCTAAAAATAGAAAAATTAGCCAGGCATTGTGGTAGACTCCTGTAGTCCCAGCTACTCAGGAGGCTGAGGCAGGAGGATCACTTAACCCAGGAGTTTGAGATTGCTATGAGCTAGGCTGACACCATAGCACACCAGCCTGGGCAACAGAAAAAAGCAAAAAGCAAAGGAAAGCACTGTGTAGTCAGGTGGGACAGGGACACACATCCAGGTCATGGGTCTGGGCAGCACACACCCTCTGGGTGCACCGCCCACACCAGGCCCTGCACAGAGATGGGGAGACACAGCTGTGCTCTACCCAGAGTGCCCCCTCGAATCAAGGAAAGGATGGTGGCTCAATTGTGGCTGCAGGGACAAGTGAAAAGCCCCCTGGAATACAGGAGGACAGCGTCTCCTTCAGCTGTCCCCCTGATGGCAGATAGTCCTTTGTTAGATCAAAGGTCCTGCCTCTCCCCACTCAGGTGTGTGTTGTGTGTGCAGCTTTTAAAAGAAAAGCTTTGCTGGGGGCCCCTCCAGTGCCCAGGTCAGGGACCTTCCGGAGGAACTCGAGTCGTGGGAAGCCACCCTCACTTCTACCGTGGCCTCCATTGTCTGAGTTGCCAGTCCTCGTTTACTTATCAGAAGCTACCTGCAGGAGCTCCAGCTGGGGACCACGGTCACCATTGTCCTCCAGGGTGCCAGCCTTGGTGCTGTTCAGGGCTTTTTCTGTCCTCTCTCCATGACCCACCATGTTCCCCAGTGTCCTGCTTCAGCTACTCAGACTGTGGTCCCGACACAGCCAGGGGCTTCCCGCATCATGTGATAGGCAGCACCTGCAAAGCAGTGTCACCTGGAAGACATGTCAGCCACCACCAGGTTCACAGGTGGCCTCTTGCCTGCTCTGTCCCTTCTGCTCTCACTATTGCTGTTCTTGCCTCCCTTCTTGTCTGTATCTCTGGAATCTTCTGTGCCCCCATCAGACCCCTAGTCCTGGACATTGGCTCCACCAGGACTCTGTCCAGCCCCTTTCTCAAAGGAATCTGCTGCTTCCCCTCTGGGCTTTCCCCTCTTTTCCATGCTCACCCTGGTTTCTGTCATGTTTTGCCCCAGGTCTCACGGGGTGATTTGCTCACTCCCTCCCTGCTTATTTCATCTCACCCTATCTCTTCCCTTCCCTTGAGCCCATGTTCAGATGCCACCTCCTTTAAGAAGTCTTCCTGGATTTCCCCTTTCTCGCCCTAGCCCAGGCTATAACTGAGAGTAGAGGCCGAGTCTCAGGTATCCTCACAGCCCCCACCAGGCTGTGCAGGTGGCATGCCCTCTTTGAACGTGGAGTTAATTTAACTGTGCATTTGTATGAGTGGATCATTCAGGTTGCCAGAGACAGAGCCTTGAGTTTGGCATGGGGGGGTGGCTGCCCTGTCAGCCCTGAGTTCATCTGAGGTTAGCTTTCCAGATGTAGGCACCATTCGGTTCAGTCCCTGCAGCTCTGCTAAGAGCAGCAGAACTCGGGCTGATTAGGGAGACAACTTCCCATTGAAGGCTCCTTTCAGGGTCGGACCTGCACCCATGGACTTGGGCCCAAGGGCTGCCCTGCCCACTTCTGAGAGCGGAGAGGTGGGTGACTCGGTGCCAAGAGTGGAAAGGTACAAAGGAGGCCCCAGGTTAGGACATGCAGCGCTGGCACATCCAGATCTCCTGGAGTTAAAGGAGAAGGGTGACTTTCCTTAGGACATCTGGGAAGAGAGAGGAAGTGCAGAAAGCGGCAGAGAGCGTAGTCATGGCCTCCCTGAAATGCCACGAAAGCCTAAGAAATTGTCTGAAATGAAGAAACCCTCAACATAGAACAGCCTACACTTTAATCTCCAGGAAAATGAAAAGAAAAAAGATACAGGGGATCTGTGAATGAGGGCTTTAAAATGCTCTGTTGGGGTGGTGCCTGTGGTTCAAGGACTAGGGCGCCAGCCCCATATACCAGGGGTGGCGGGTTTGAGCCTGGCCCCGGCCAAAACTGCAAAAAAAAAAAACCACTCTATTGGAGGGTCTCATGCCTCCTCCTGCTTTGGACTGAAAGTTCTAGAAGGTTGCACTGGAATTTGGGTGTTGATTGCCTGACATCTAGTAAGTACTCAATAAGTGTTTGTTCAGTTACAAAGGGACAAAGCTGTAGGAGTTTGAGGAATAACTCGGCCTCTTGAACGGACCCTCACCCTGGAGAGAGACGAGCAGGCCAATCGTGTCTGTGAACCCGCAGAGGCTGAGCACCGCGGGAGATCAGTGTAAATCACTGGCTGGAAAAAATGCAAATCATCAATTTTCTCTACATACTCCTCTTTGTTTTCGTGACTTGCTACAGTGAGCACATACTGCTTGAAGAGAGTCCAAAACAATTATTATTAAAGGAAAACAGAGATGATTAGTTGGCCATACTGGAGAATAGGCTGGGGTGACTAACTGTGGGGATTTCAGGGAAGGGGGGCTCAAGCTGGGTGGGGAGCCTGGAGAGCAGCCCTGACCCTAACTCTAACTACAACCTTGCCACTGACCCTACGCCTGATGGACCCTATCCCCGACCTTAACCCTGACCCCAACCCTGATCCTAGTCCTGACCCCACCTGTGAGTTCTGGGTGGCCATTCTCCATCCTGACTGCAAAATCTGGGGGATAGGGATTCTTTTTAGCATCTAGCGACCACGCCTCCCCTAGACCCACTGTAATTGCAGATGGGCCGGCCCAGATGTTTCCAGTGTACAGTCCAGGCTGAGACTCTGTGTCCCTGGATTCTTGCCTGCTGAACTCTGGTTCATGGGGCCTCCCATGCATCCTGCTCAGGGGACTAGTTTGCCTCTTTTGGTCCCAGCTCTCCCGATTTGCAGATTCCATGTGCCTGGCTCCTCCTGATCCCACTGGGTTAGGCCCTGTGTCCTTCACCTTCCTCCCCAGCGTGTGCAGCCCTACGTGGTGTGTAGGGGTGGGGGGTAGGGTATCCAGGCAGAGGACCAGCATGTAAACACTTTAAAAATTACCCACTGCAAGTGTGACTGATGTGAAGTCAGCACCCATATATCCTGGTGAGAGTGCAAATCAGTGCAGCCCTTCTGCATATAATGAGGGAATCTTCTAGTTTTCACAATTGAATTCTAATAGATCAGTGATATGTGGCAAGGTCTCATATTGCCTTCCTCTGGCCTAGGAAGGCCTGGCCAAGTAGCCCTGTGGCCTCCCATAGAACCTGATGTGCACTTAAGTGCTATATATTCTACATTGAGGAAACAAAGAAAACCCAAGATTCAGAAAAAGTTTTACATGCAAAAATGTGCATTAAGTTATATTTATAATTGCAAAACAACAACAAAAAACCAAGTTAAATGTCTAACTATAGATAGACAATTAATGGTGATGCCATAGTATAAAATATTATGTAGCCATGAAAAATGATATTTGAAAATAATTTTTTTAGAGACAGGGCCTTGCTCTATTGCCCAGGCTAGAATGCAGAGGCATCATTATAACTCACTGCAAGCTCGAACTCCTGGACTCAGCCTCCTGAGTAGTGGGGTGTGAGACACCACACCTGGCTAAGAATTTTTATAATTATAAAAAATTGTATAAATTATGTAGCTTATGCCTATTCTCTATATAAAAAGTAGAACTATAGATGACAAGATTTGACAGGCTCAGCGCCCGTAGCACAGTGATTATGGCGCCAGCCACATACATGGAAGTTGGCAGGTTTGAACCCGGCCTGGGCCAGCTGACCAACAATGACAACTGCAACAAAAAATAGCTGGCTACTTGGGAGGCTGAGGCAAGAGAATTGTAGAAGCCCAGGAGTTGGAGGTGGTGCTGATGCCACAGCACTTTACCAAGGGCTACTCCGTCTCTACAAAAAAAAGAAAAAAATAGCTGGGCATTGTGACAGGTGTCTGTAGTCCCAGCTACTTGGGAGGCTGAGGCAAGAGAATCACTTGAGCCCAAGAGCTGGAGGTTGCTGTGAGCTGTGATGCCAAGTACTCTACACAGGGCGAAATAGTGAGACTTTGTCTCAAAAAAAAAAAGATAACAGTACTAATATCAACTCAGAGATTGTGAAGGATTCTCTTTTTCTGTGTTTTTAGCTTCCCCAAATTTTCTGAAGTGAAAACATTTATAGTCAGAAAAAAATTGATAGAAATTCAGTTTCAGGGGCAGCACCAGTGGCTCAAAGGAGTAGGGCCGGCCCCATATGCTGGAGGTGGCGGGTCAAACCCAGCCCCGGCCAAAAACTGCAACCAAAAAAATAGGTGGGCATTCTCGGCGCCTGTAGTCCCAGCTACTCGGGAGGCTGAGGCAAGAGACTCACCTAAGCCCAGAAGTTGGAGGTTGCTGGGAGCTGTGATGCCACAGCACTCTTCCAAGTGCGATAAAGTGAGACTCTGTCTCTACAAAAAAAAAAAAAAAGAAGAAGAAGAAGAAATTCAGTTGCAACTGGAGGTGTTAAGTATTATAACAGTATATGATAGTAAAGCAAGAGACAGAAATTCCATATAATTGGAAAAGGGATGTTGACAGATAAAATCCGGGAATTAAACTATCTGAGTTTTCCCTATGGTTAAGCATTCAGATATTATGTCAACAATCTAAGGCATAAAGAAAACTATCTGTAATATCGAGAAAGAGAAATTGCACTTGTTTGCTCTCTCGGCACAGTGTAATAAACCGGAACTGAATTGAATATCTCCAACATTACCACAAATACTTGAGAATGAAGGACTTTTCTGTCTCACAGCTCATTTAGGGACAGTAAAAAACTGGAGCCTGGAGATCTTGCGAGAGTATAAACCTAGACCAGCAGGGCTGGAGCTTTGAGAGCTAAGGAGACTTCCCAGCGGTTGAGGGCGCCGCGCACAGAGGCCGGGGCTGTTGTGAGCAGCTGGGCGTCGCCCTAACCCACCAGACGGAACAGAAAGAGCCGAGCTGGTGAGGCCACCCCCACAGCCAGGCGCAGTTCACCTATCAGCGGGCGGTAGAGCATGGGCTGGGCAGGCTCTGGGCGTCTGCTGTCCCCAGGCCTCTGTGTGGTCAGTGGCGAACAGCGGAGAAGTTGCTCGCGCGGGGTGCAGCCTGCATGGTCAGGAGAACTGGAGGGCCCTTTGGCTGCCAAGGGGGAGGACAGGTGTGCGGGGTCATGGCCAGGAAAGGGTACAGGGGCCCAAGCATGGGGGCGGCCTTGTTGGCTCCGAGCAGATGGAGCTAAAGTCACTTCCCTTGAGAATGTTCAGGCCAATAGTTTGGGCGTGGAGGCCCGAGGCAGGACGGAGCCTGGAGGCCCCGGATGGCCAGGTGGTGACCATAGCCCAGGAGCTGCAGTGTTCTAGAGTGCCGTGCCGCCAGGTGGCGCTAGAATGCCGCAAACGTCGATCTCCGTCCCGGTACTTCACCTGGGTGTCTGTTGCGTCCCTCTGTGTCTCTGTTTTCCGTGGAGAAAAATACAATAGAACTCTGTAAGTTGACCACCCGAGAGACTGCAACGAACTGGTCAAAATATGGAGGTGGTCAACATAGGGAGTTAGGCCTACTGTACTGCTAGTACTTGTGGTGCATGACAGGTCTCTGAAAATTCGGTCCACTCAAGGTGGTCACTGTAATGAGGTGGTCAACTATGAGGTTCTACTATGTATTATATTATATCGTACTTATTAACAGAGTCCCAGTTGTCACTTTTAAAACTATATATGTAGGGTAGCGCCTGTGGCTCAAAGGAGTAGTGCGCCAGCCCCATATGCCAGAGGTGGTGGGTTCAAACACAGCCCTGGCCAAAAACTGCAAAAAAAAACAAAAAACAAAAAACTATATATGTAACTGTAATTCCAGTGACTCGGAAAGCCAAGGTGGGAGGATTGCTTGAGCCTATGAGTTTAAGACCAGCTTGAGCAACACAGGGAGACCCTGTCTCTCAAAAAAAAACAAAAAAAAGGCTCGGTGCCTGTGGCTCAACAGGCTAAGCTGAGCTGGCGGTTCAAATCCAGCCCCGGCTGCCAAACAATGACAGCTGCAACCAAAATATGGCCGGGCATTGTGGCGTGTGCCTATAGTCCCAGCTACTTGGGAGGCAGAGGCAGGAGACTCGCTTGAGCCCAGGAATTGGAGGTTGCTGTGAGCTGTGATGCCACAGCACTCTATCCAGGTTGACAGCTTGAGGCTCTGTCTCAAAAAAAAAGCATATGGCATTTATGTGGAATACAGTGAATTTGTACCTGGGATAGTTTGCGGGCGGTGACCTGATGGACCCTCTTCTGGGACGGCTCT